>CM075819.1:14853027-15063027 GCA_037975025.1 Excoecaria agallocha | reverse complement strand
AATAAATCTACTATAATGGCCCTGGTCCTCTGTGATAAGTGATAAGTGTGAATTGTGTATAGTTTTTAGTATGTTTTAAGTGTTGTTATTTAGTTAATTTGGTTTAATTTTGGTTAAATTAGAGTTAAAATGTTAATTTGTATGTTTTTGAAGTTAATCCAAAGTTTTGGTGCTTTTCAGGTATATTTTGCTAAGAAAAAGGCTTAATTGTAAAAAACAAGTTATTATGGGCCAAAACTATAAATTTGGAAAAGTCATACAAGAAAATAGGCATGAGGTCCAGAAGTCTTATGCGTGGCTGTGTGTTTTTAAGAAGCAAAATATGCATGGCCACGTGAAGTTGAACTAAGAAGAACCCATGGCCACATGAGAATTAATAAAGGAAATGCATGGCCACGTGAAGATGAACTAAGAAGAACCCATGGCCACATGAAGAATTACAAAGGGGAATGTGTGGTCGTGTGTCCCTTCTTACTGAATGATGCGTGGTCATGTGAAGAATAACAAAGGAAAACACATGGCCACGCACAGTCTTCTCCAATTCGGCAAAGGATTTTTCCAGACTTCCCGATCAAGGAGAATTTTCTTCCTATTTTATTTCTGGAGTTTGAAAAGGATTTTAGTACTATTTTGGCCTATAAAAAGGAGTCTGAAGCATCAAAGAGGGAGATCAATCTTTCTTTAAGCAAATTATCAACATTAGTTCATTAAGTTTTATTTCACGTAGCGTTTAGTTTTGTTGATTTTACTATTTTCTTTAAAGCTTAGTTTTGATTTTAAACATGTCTAGTGAGTAGTTTTCTTTAATTTTTGCTAAAGGATACTTGAATCCTTAACTTTTATTGTTATGACTTAAGCTTGTGCTTCCATTTAATACAAGTTTGATTATTTCTTAGTTCTTAAATACAATCTTATCTTTATTTAACTAAAAATTGATGGTTAATTTGATTAAACATTGGTTAGTCATTGGTTTTGAGTTGATTATTGATATGCATGTTCTTAATATAATTTATTTAAGTTGATGCATGATTATAATCTGAATAAGCTATAATTTAGTGTTGATTGAAGTAAGTTAAGATTAAGAAGGGTGTAATTAAGAATAGGTGAAAGTTAAATTACTTGAAAAAAACTTTAAGAAACATCTAGGAGAATTAATTCAGATCTTTATACTAAGTGTTGAGTTTATCTGAATAAGAGAATTTTAATGGTTAGAAAGATAATCTTGAATAAAGTTATCTGGGTTTATTAATCTGAATTCTTCATAATCACTTGTATTTCTCTTTTGATTAATTCATAATAATATTGGTTAAGGTGGATAGTCCTTTAGTGAAAGTTACTTTTAATATTAATTTTTTTCTCACTTATTTGCTTGCTTTTGTTTATTGTTCAATTATTTCAACTCCTCAGCTGTTTTATTTTATTCTTAGTTTTAAAATTCTGTTTTTAGTTTTTAACTTAAACCATTACAACTTTTGATTTCTCTTGTTCTTTCTTCACACAAATTATGTTTTAAAATTAAAATTACTCACACAAACACAAGTTTCCCTTCGGTTCGATATTTTGGGGTCATAATTATATTTTCCTATATTACTAAATCGATCTAGTACACTTGCTAGATACCAATCAATAAGCTGACCCAAATGGATGTTTGGCTAGTGCCATAGCCTGCTATGCTGCTGGCAGCTAGTCATTGTCCTGCCTGAATCTAAAGTGAAACCCTAACAATGACGCTATCAAGGGCTATAAAATCTTCACTATCACTTATGTTGGCTTCTCTGATCCTTGGCAACCTCAGTGAATGCCTTGGAGTACTGCTTAAGGAACATTATCAAATCATCCTTTAAGTACTTGATGTATCTCCTTAGCTGCTCATCAGTCTTGACTACAGCTTGTCTGCCTTTGGGGACCTCATTGATATGGGTAAGTGACTCATTAACTACCTATAGGGATGCATTGAATCTCTGGCCTATAGTCGTCAAGTCAACTTTGATACCTTACACTTTTATCTATAGAGACTTCACTATTGCTGGTAATATCTATAGAGATTGCACTACTATCAGCATATCTTGTAGCATTTGATCCTGGCATCTAATAGTCTCCTCCATAGTCATTAATCTCATGGAGACATTGTCAGGAGAAGGGACTGAAACTGGATGTGCTATGGTACAATAGATAAAGATGCCTCCAAATGTGCTGGCGGTGCTGGAGCAGTCGATGTAGATGCCATTAGATGCCCATATGGTGGAGCAGCTATAAAGGTGTATACACCCGAATGCCCGTAAGGAAAAAACCTCCCTATCCTCCTAGTTGGCAACCACTGGTGTCTAATAGGCAGTGTACGATGTACTGGTGGCTGGCATTACCCATCCAAAAGATCCTGCAGGTTTATCTGTATGTCAAACTTGTAATCAGAATTGGCCCCTATCCCTTGATGCTCTTGTGGCTTGTCTGTCTGATCATCCTATTGTGGTGGCTATATTGGAGGTGCCTGTGGGGCTACTGGTCGCTGGTCCTCGACATCCCCTTCTGTAGGTGGATTTAGCACTATAGGGTCTAAGCCATACCTTTGTCCGGTCTTCAAAATGGTCAACAGTCGGTACTGACCCTCTCTTCCCTAAATCACCTCAACCATCTTTATAGTGAGCATAACATGTAGCTTTACATATATATCCTCCTAAAGAGGACCCCAAACCTGCTTTTGTCTACCCTTAGTGATAGCAACAGTCGGGTCATGATGCCTCATATGCAAATCTATGTGGTGGATTGAGTGGCCATACTGACCAGTGAGGCGATAATCTAGCATGTGATGTCCACATGTCTGCGCTCTTGCATCCCCCATAAACTAGTTATCAGTAGATTAAACTAACACTTGACTCCTTGTATGCCCCAAATAGGATGTGGGTAATACCCTCTGAATGTATCTATAAGCTTGGGTGGCTAACATCGTACTCTTCAATGTATCCGACTGATATTTGGCTCCCGAGAGCACCACTACTCTCCATCCGGTCTGATCTATGATTCTGTCAGGTGTAACCACATCGAGCGCAACTGGAAGGCCCATGTGTGATGTGTGCCAAACCCTGTAGAATCTGATTGGTTCTTGAAACCCGTTTTTAGGGCTCGAGATTGGACAAAGGTTTGTTTAACTCATAAAAGCCAATTTATTTGCAATAAATATGGATCCCACTTAACACGCGATGCCCTCGGATCTTAAAAAGGCATGAGATAGTGTATTAGAGTATCCTTGTCTATTCACTAATGATCAACCTACAAGACATTTGTTGAGCATCACAAGGTGTGCATTATAGAGTCGCTACCTAATAAAACATTGAAAAAGTAATTATATTATCTCGTGAAGCTAAAAACTAGAGACAGTTCAAATCCTACCCCTACTTGCATACTTGGTTAATAGCAATATAATTGATTATCTACAATCAATTACCTTAGCTTTCTTCTCATGCATTACGAGATTAAAACATAAAATAAAGACCCAAGCATGTAGAAAGCGATAAAAACATACATAAAATATGGTGATCTAAGGACATTGGTCCTAACATGAGGGATTACTTAGTTTGCTTTAATTTATCATTCAAACAAAACATTTTTCAAGAAATCATAATAATAAATGTATAAACATACATAAATTGGGGTATTTATTAAATCTGGGAATTTTGATTCCCGTATGCATATTTACAAAAATTATTTCTGTGTTGGTTTTGATTTAAAATAGGACATTGGTCCATTTTGTTGATAAAATCCTGATTAATTAAACAAAAAAATTTAATGTGGCTTTTTTTTTATTTTCATGTTGAAATGCCACTTTTTTACTGACTATTACAACCCGAATGAATAATACAAGCCAAATATACAAATAAGCAAAATAAATAAATAAACAAATTAAAATAAAGAAACTATATTAATTAAATAAATTCTTTAGGTCCAAATGAATCTCTTCCATTTTTTGGGTTTCTCCAAGAAAATCCCGTATGTTCATGCATCCAAAAATGGTAGGACTTGATTGATTAGACAAGAGTAAAAATAAAGGATAAAGACTATGTCAAAATAAGAAATAAACTCGTAGGCTAAATGTACTTAAAATGTATATGTGAACACATAAGAGGAGAAAAAGTAGGACTTTTTGCCAAATAAAGAAAGTATGGAAAAAAGCTAAAGGGTCAGTGAGGGGGAGCGAGTTACGGACCAACTCAAGGTATCAAAGTGAGTCACAGCCTAAAATGGGCCGAGTCATAGCCTAGAATGGGACGAGTCACATCCTTTTCCAGTGATTCATAAACCATCTATGAGTGAGTCATGGAATTATCTCAATGACTAAGTAACGGACCAAGTCCATGACTCACTCACGGACTAGGTCCATAAGTCAGATTAAGATGGTCCAACGATGCTGGAACGTCGCCGTGGCTAAACTTTAAGGTCTAAAATCAAAATTTAAAGCACAAAACCCCCAATCTTCCAAAAAACATCAAATAAACTTAAAATAAGGTTAAAAAACATCAAAAAATCACTTATATAGATTTACATAGTGAGAGAAAATGAACTCTAGAGAGAGAAAATGATTGCTAAAGGCATAAAATTCACCCTAAACTTAAAAATGACATAGATTCATGGATAACTTGTTAAAACACACATAAATATGCTTATGACACACTATTTACACTAAGAACACCAAGCATCAATATATATAATATGTAAAAAAATAGCAAGCTAAAAATAGGGTATTTAAAACTCAAAATAAATAAAGCTAAATATGCTTTAATGAAAATCAAAACATGTACAATGGCTGAAATTTATCCTCTCACATTACCTTTAGTGCTATTGTATTTTAAAGCCAATGAGAGTGCCTTTTCCTTCCTTTTCCTCCTGCTTCGTATGCAAATTTTTTTCCTAAAATAGAGTTTCTAAATTCGGAGTTTTTTTTTCTAGAAACTAGTCTCTCTTATTTCTTTTCTTTCTTATTTTTTAGTTTTTTTATTACTACTCCTTAATCATAAGAAAAACATCCCATCAACCTTAATTATTTTGGATCAAGATGAAGGAAAATTGGAGACTTTTTTCCTAAAAATTATCCCCTATTTAATAGGGTAAGAAATTGGAATTTTGGTTGGAAAAGTCTAGTCATTGATGTGACTTGCGAGTCACAGACTGTGAATCATAGGCTGACTCAGTGGGGCCCAAAATAATATTTTTAGTAAAAAATAATGACTCACGGGTCCGTGACTCACCAACGAGTTATGGACATGAATAGAGAGTGAGCTAGCCATTCAAAATCATGACTCATAGGTGAGTCACGGACCTGACTCGTGAGACAAGATTATGACTCACTCCCGAGTTAGGTAATGTCCCAAATTATAATGACTTCCCTACATTTAATGAAAGACATTTAGGATAGCTGGCACACCAGTGTCTAGGTTTGCCAAAGTTCAAAATGAAGCGGTAAAAGACATTTACCTGAGGCAGCAAATCTCGAGATGTAGACACGTACTAGTGGTAGTGAATTTCTAGTTGAGCGATTACCACCAGCTTGTTGGCTTTTTAACTCTTGACTGGGTGATTACTATCATTTTGTCAATGTTTTAACCCTTGATGGAGTAATTACCATCAGCTTGTCAATGTTTCAACTCTGTATTTGGTATTTACCGTTAGCTTATTGATGTTTTAACCATGGATCAAATAAGTAATTGCCGTCAGCTCATCAACATTTCAACTTTTGATCAAAGCAGGGCAATTACCATAAGCTTATTGATATGTTTACCCGATATTGACTAGGTAATTACCATCATTTTGTCCATATTTTAACTCATTCTAGTCATCTTATTATGCCAACTTGTAGGCACATAAGATTAAGGAAGATGATTGAATGTCTCTAGAGAGAATTTCTATTTTTGAAAGGCATATTGATTAGTGTCTAGAAAGTGTACTAGATCGGCTAGTAATATAGGAAAATATAATTATAACCCCAAAATATCAAACCCAAAGGAAACTAGTGAATGTATGTAGGATTTTAGATTTGTAGAATGAAGATTGTGTGTGAGGGAGAAAGGAGATCCCAACATTATGATAATGAAGGGTTAACAAAATTAAAAATAGAAGTGTGAGCAAAAGACTTGATAACTAAACTGAAAGTAAGTAAATAAAATTGGTGAAAATCAATATTAACGACAACTTTCACTAAAGGACTATCCCACTTAACTTATATTATAATGACTTAATTAAAAAGTTGACTTAAGTGACTATAAAGAAATCTGATGGATAAAGCAAGGTAACTTAAAACAAGATTATCATTCTAAGTATTAAACCTTTCCTATTTAGAATTATTCAACACTTAGCACAAAGATCTTATTTTAGCCTCCTAGATGTCTATAAACTCTTTTGCAAGTAAATCCAACTTCTATCTATTCTTGATTTTAACTTTTCTTAAATTTGATCTATTATTACCAACACACAACTATGCCTTAATTTAGAATATAATCATGCATTAATATCAATAAATTAACCTAAGAACATGCAAACCTATAACCATGCATAAGTCAATCATCAACTATTAATTTCAATAAGTTAACAATCAACTTATAAACAATCATAAGTAAGAATTAGCACAAAACCAAGAAATAATCAACTTGAATCACATTAAGCACAACTAAGTCATTGCATATAAAGTTAAAGCTTCAAAAATCCTTTAGCAAAAGTAAAGAAAACTACCAGCGATTCATATTGAAAACTGAAGCAAACAATACTAGCACGTAGTTTCTAACCAAAGTGCAAAACTAAAACAAACTAATATGCTTAACTCGTAACAAGTTGCCCCCCCCCTCAATTGATGTCTCTTGGTGCTTTTGTAACCTCCAAACAAGAAGAAATTCGTCCCCTCTAAACTTCCCAAACCAAAAGACTTCCCAAATTGGCAAGAATCAGAATTTAATTTTGGTATTAAAGACTGGGCTCGGTTAAGTTAGATTTCATTCCACCGAGTGAGGTTTAGTCACTTGGTAGAATGAGAATATCACTCCACCCAGTGATGCTTAGCCACTTGGTAGAGTGAGATTATCACTCCACCAAGTGAGATTTAGTCACTCGATAGAGTGAGAATATCACTCCACCAAGTGAGATTTAGTCACTTGGTAGAGTAAGAATATCACTCCACCAAGTGATGTTTTCCTTTACTCACTCAGTAGAGTGGACAACGACTCTGCCAAATGTTGCTCCCCTAGATTGATCAAAGACTTCCTCCTCTTCTTCTTTAAACCACTTGGTAGAGTAAAGATATCACTCCATCGAGTGGTACTCTTCTGGACTTAATCAAAGGCTTTATCTTTTCCTCTTTTAGCCACTCTGTAGAGTGAGGGTATCACTCCATCGAGTGGTTCTCTCTTAGACTTACAATCACATCTTTATTTGTTAAAATTACACCTAGCCCCTGCAAACTCTTTTCTTCAAATAAGAACCTAAAAGCAGCAAATTTCTCAATTAAGACCTTAAATTGCAAATTTACAAAATTAAACATTGAATTAACCTAAATATTACAAAATTAATATATTAAGCATACTAAAAACATATTAAAAACATACTAAAATTCACACTTATCAAATACCCCACACTTAGCCTTTGCTTGTCCTCAAGAAAACTTGAACAAACCATCCCCTTAAAATTATCATACTTTAATCAAGAATAAATATTTCAAAATTAAGTTTAACAATTAACAAGAACACTTAATAGAATCATAACTAGAATAATATTCAATCAAGACAATAAGAGTTAGTTTCCTTATATGTGTGCAAGACCAAAACATTTTAAATACTTAAAAAAAAACCAATGCAATTATATAATCAAGTTTAGAATGAATATACACCTAAGTGTACTAATGGTTTCGCACTTGATACTCTAGAAATACAACAAGCCTATCTTTTAGCACCATAACTCGAAGGTCATCTCCACTAAACAACTTAAAACCAACTTAGAATCACTTAGGTCTTAATTAGGCTATAATAGGGTTAGGATGATGGCTAACAAGAAATAGATAAAGAATAATCAAATAGAGTAGCCATTCTAACTTTAATAAACCAAAACCATCAAAATTGCAATCACTAATCACAACCCTTTTCTTAACTTGTAATGCATAACCAAAAATAAAATTGAAGTTCCCCTTTCTAAAATGCCTTATTGTGAAAGAAGCCAAACATTCTCATCCTTGCAAAAACCCCACACTTAAAATTTTGCCTTAATTGCTAGTTTTATTCTTCTATTTTTTTCTTTATCTTTCTTTCTTTCTTCTCTTTTTTTTATAAATAATTGATAGTGTTGGGCTTTCATGGAGAAATACAAGGAAAAATGACACAACCACTTGACTTCATTTCATAACCTTTTGTTAAACACTTTATTACAACCTTTGAAGTTCCCAATTTCTTTTAATTTATCTAATCTTTAGAGTGGCTACTCTTAAAAAGGTGAGACAAAGGCTATTTAAGCTAAATGGTTACTTTCATAGGTGTGACAAGAAAATTAACATGGCATGCCTGTAGCATTCCTTATTAGGATTAAAATGGCTTAACAAAGGTAAATATATAAACAGGATAGGAAATCAGTCTTTTTATGGCTATCAAGAGAAACTGTGCCTAGATCAATTTTTAAATTGAATTGAGCCGCTTCTATGCTTTAAAGGGTGATGAGAAAGGTTCTAGTGCTTGAAAATTTCTTACTTAATCATTTAGTGCATTGTTTTTTCTTTAAGTTCAAACAAATCTGGTCTATAGTGCTTGAAAAGTATAAACTAACAAATATATGCCAAGTTGAAAATTAGACTAGCTCAAAATTTATTAAGTAACATCCTTGTTCTAATGCTAAACTTAAAATTTCATCTTATGCATGTTCAAGATTTAAGTTCAATAAGTTCAATTTTTTAGGAAAACTGGGCTAAACTAAGTCTTATTACAAGCTAAATGACAAGATGAACAACTATCAGCAAAAACTATTACTACTTAAAACAAACAAAATTTAAAATGAAATTCTTTGCAACATAAACAATAGAAATATAAACACGCAAACAAAACAAAAATAACTTCACAAGTGCTTTAAGAATAAAAAGAGAAGATTTAGATTCTACTTGTGAAGTTCAATTTGCTTAGAGAAGCTCTACCTCACTCTCAAAAGTTTGCTGTCCTCAGCAAAACCAGATAGATCTCTCAGTCTAATAGCGGTGGTGGTGGTGGAAAACGTTGCCAAAAACGGGTGGTGAACTGCTCAAGACTATGCTTTACCTCAAGTATATGATCCTACAGTGTGTCTATTTTGCCCTCCAGCCTATTCATCCTAGTATTCATATGAGTTGTGAATTCCTGCATTTGAGCTGAAGGTTCATGTGGTAGAGGTACTTGAGCATTAGGCTCTGGTGCAGTTGGTTCCTATTAAGCTTGATCATCCTTTTCATCTCTATTTCTCCCAATAGTGATTAGGTACAAATACTCTGCCCTATCGGACCAATGCTTCCTTGGCCTTTTGACTAAAATCTTCATCCGTGTCAACATGGAGTGGTTTATATAAGCTGCCTTTCCAAGGGATCCCCTCATATCCATATATCTCACTACTCTTGCCATTATGGTTGCAATCCAGCCTAGAGATGTCACTTTAATTTTGCTACTCATTTTCTGTAACTCTTCTATCTTCCTACACAAGATAACTACCCCATTGATTTGTATATCTTTAACCATACATCTTAACAACATACATTCTTCAGCATTAATAGCCACTACAAGAAAATCTACAAATAGCAACGAAAATTAATCCGTTGCTAATTTAGCAACGGAATTCATATTCCATTGCTATTTAGCAACGAAAAATAATTTCCGTTGCTAAATTTGGTTAAATTTTTTTTGTTTAGCAACGGAACAAAAATGGTGGTTTTCCGTTGCTAAAAAGAGAGGGAAATTTTAGCGCCATAATATGGCCACGAAAAATAGCAATGAAAACTTTTTTCGTTGCTAAAAATGGCGGTGAAAAATTTTGCATGCTATTTTAGCAACAGAAATATAATCCGTTGGTAAATTGGTCATAGAGCGAAGGAAAACGTGGGTAAAAAATAGCAACGGAAATTGATTCCGTTGCTAAATTAGCAACGAAAACAAATTCCGTTGGTAATTTGGTCCCAAAGAATTGAAAAAATTATGTCCAAAAATAGCAACAGAAATTCAATTCCGTTGCTAAAATAGCAACGGAATATATTTCCATTGCTATTTTTGGACCACATTGGAATATCTTCCAAAAATAACAACGGAAATTAAAATAGCAACGGAATTAATTTTCGTTGCTATTTTTGGAATACCCTAGGTATAAATAGTGCTGCCTTTTTCTTTTTTTTTTTGGTTCTTTTGCGCCGCTCGCCTCTCTACCCTAGTTTTAAGAGAAAAATCATTGTCTCTCGCCTCTGTGTCTGAATCTGTGGCGTTTCTCGCTATGGTAGGCCACTAATCTTCATTTCTTTCTCAATTTCCTACTTGTTTGTCTGTAATTTCATTTCTGTTTGTTTGTTATAGATCCACCTTTTTTGTTTTACATTTGAAGCTATCGATCTGAATCTGTGACGTTTTATAGTGATTTTTTTTATGAAAAAACCTTCAAATGCTCACAACAAAGATTACCCACCGTTTTTGTGTTATAAAAATTTATTATTAATTAATTAATGATTAATAAAGCGGTGCCTACTATAAGTTTGGTAGTTTGAGAGACTAAGCTGTGCTATCAGCTTTTTATTCTCCGTTTAGCTTTGTTTTGTTCCTGTTTTGTTGGGGGGTCTTGTGTTCTTTGCTGTTGTTTGGTGCTCTCCTATTTTTGTTTTTGTTTTCTTTTGCTCAGGCCTTGGTTTCAACCTGTCTTTGCTTTGTCTTTTTGCTCGGAATTTAGGTTTCAATTATGCTTATTATCCTAGAATTGTTATGGTTATATGTTTCTTACTGGAAATAATTGTTTTGTAGAGAGAGTACGAAGAATTTAAAGTCCGTATTAATGGCCTTGTTTCAAAGGCACAAAAAGTTCCTGATGAAGGATGGGTGATGCAAGATGGTACACCTTGGCCTGGCAATAACACCAGAGATCATCCAGGAATGATCCAGGTTTGTCAATCATAGACTAAATTTTATTTATGTTGTGGGCTTTTTGTATGCATTGTAGGATACTCATTATCAGCCTTGCAGTATAATCACTTATTGATAACTTTTCCAGGAACCATGATTTATTTTTCGCTTGCAGTTTCTTAATTGAGAGAGTTTGTCTAATTAGTCCTTATCTATGTTTGTGCATTTGTATAATGGTTTACAGGTTTTCTTGGGCCATAGTGGAGGATTTGATAGTGAGGGCAATGAACTTCCATGACTAGTATATGTATCTCGTGAGAAGCGCCCTGGTTTTCAGCATCACAAAAAGGCTGGTGCTATGAATGCTCTTGTAAGTAGTCGGTAGATGAATCTTGGATTTTATGTAGAGCAAGTTATGGGTGTTAACTATTTGTCTCCTATACAGGTGCGCGTTTCAGCATTTCTTACCAATGGACCATTTTTGTGAAATCTTGATTGTGATCATTACATAATTTAGAGCTATTTCCCAAGTCTAGGATTCATAGTTGCCATTAACTGGTCAGAGAGAAATAATTATTATATAGTTAATGGTCAGATAGAAATGAAGATTTGCATACTTCTAAGTTCAGAAATAATCATAAAATAATCATGAAATAATGATTAAAATGTTGTGGGCCTGTCAACAATCAGAAAAAGTCATTTTTCTTTCTACTATCAAGTAAACAAACATGTAACTTTCTTGGCTTGGTCTTTTTTATTTCACATGTAACTCTTGTTTTGTTTTTCTGCTTTTGCTCTTGGGACTATCAGTTTGCTTTTGCTATTGCCCTGTGTATCGTCTGGTTATTATTAGCCTGCTGTCTGTTTTATTATTGACTTTAATTACAAATATACAATTTTGTTTATACAATTTTAACAATGTGTATATTATTGTCTAGTTATTCTTAGTAAAAATAAAAAAATGACAAATAAAAAAGATTGGATGGAGTAACAAATTTAAACATAATTATGTTGCTTAGTTAGTCAATTCAACTTCAACATATTAAAAAAAATTAAACAAAGCAGCTTAAGGGACAAACCAAAATAAAATACTGATAGATCTAATAATATGTAAGCCTCTTTTAATTAATAATTACATAATTTTTCAAGGAATCGTTTGCTTGAAGAAAAAAAATGACAACGAATGGCCAGCTAGTTTGACTTCAATATTTTTCCTTAAGCCTGGATCTTGGAATTAATAATTATTTTGGTTGCAGTGGAATTAATGTTATACTCTATTTATTATTGATTAATTTACATAATCTTTTTTTTTATTTAATTACATTTACAATTAAGTCCTTTTACTACTTATTAGTTACAGATCAAAAGTTCATTACTTTTGTAATTTTGTAAGCTATTACATCAATTTTTTTTCTTCACATGTTTCCAGTTGTCTTCACGTGTTGAGAGCTATACATAAACATTTGTGCCTTTCTCTTCTTTTATCAAAATTAGGAACTTGCAAAATTCAATCCAAGTGTCTGTGGTCCTTATGATGAATCAAAAGCTTCTTTTTATTATTGGGATAAATAAAAGATTATTTCTCTGTGTCATATAAATGAATTTTTTGATCTAAAGTTACTTTGATTTCTAACAAAGTATTATTAATCAGTTGTGTTTTAAAAAGATATATAATTTACTTAAATACTCTGCATTTTTTTAAGAAATATTTATATATCATCTGAAAAAAGGCAGAATACGCGTGTTTGGATGAAATATGCATGCGAATCCATCTCTTCAATATATTGAATTGGATTAAATAATGTAATCCTACTGATTTGGGTTTTGAGTTTGGAGTCTGTGGTTGGTTTTTTTTTTTTTTGGTTGCAGAGCTCCTGACCCAATTCCAATTTTTTTTTATTTGAAAGCACCGAGAAGATATACTTTTTTTTGAAGGTATGGGCATTCCATTATTTCTATTTTTATTTTAGTTATTTTCTGCTTTTTTTTGCTATTGACAAGGGATACTGTGATTATTGGTGGAGGAATCTTTACCTTGTAGCTAGGGGCGATCAAAAAGCTTAAAAAAATATATAACATGCTTTGACAGATGGTTCACATTTTGTTATTAGTCCACATAAAAAAAGGTTCTTTCTAATATAGATTATAATTAGTTAGATTGGAAAATGATAGTATTCTATAATTTGTAGTCGAGATTTAGTTGATTGGTAATAATGGTGTACTAAAATAGTTTAGACTTTTGTTGGTTATGGAGAGACTAAATCATTCTCTGTGTAACATGTTCTAGAGAGAATCTTTTCCAAATTTTAAAATCACTAATATCTCGAAGATGTACTATATATATATATATATACGTACACAATGCAGCGTGGGTGCTTCCCAAGGATTTCCATGGATTCATGGCATCCAACTGGTTGGTTACCGGTAGTATTGTAGATGCTATTAATAATTTTTCATCTAGAGCTGGTATTTGGAGTAACGGGGTTTTTGGTTGCATCAAGTGTTGAAAAAAGAAAAATCTCTATAGACTGACAGATATTGACACATCTCTTGAAAACTCTCATTTTAATTTTTTTTTTCAATCTTGGCAGTGGTTTGAGGCTAGAGTTGAACAATATTCTCTTGCAAGAAGAGATTTATTGGAAACAAAAGGCAAGATCGGATTGGTATTTAGCAGGAGATAAAAATACTTGATATTTTCATAACAAGATTCGATTGAAAAGATAGAAAAGTTACATTCATGGGCTTTTGATGGCTTGAGAAGATGAATCTCATTTTTTTTCAAACTTTGAAGATGGATTGATTTTGGTCGTGTCTATTGAAGGTCTATGCGCAGAAAAGGAATAATAGTCCTTTTTTTTTGCTGAAGCTCCATTTTATGGTTTTTAGTACATAATTGAGGAAGCTCTATTGCTATATATGCTGTTGATTTGAAATACCAGATGTTTCTTAGGGGTTATATATATCTTTAGTCTTTTATTCTTAACCGTTTGATGATGGATTGGTAATGATTGTGTTGGTTTAAATTACTAGGTATGCACCAAAGGATATAGTTTACATTCCTTTTCATCCAAATATGTCCAGTAGCTCTATTTAACTTTGTGTCTTTCAGCTTTCTTTTATGTCATTCATGGGTTTTTGATATTAAAAAATTATAATAATTTTTAGCGATAGATTAGCGATGGACAGGCCGTCGTTATTTTTTTTACTTATGGGTTATTTTAGCAACGGAAAATGGTCTAAATTTCTGTTGCTAATTTTAGCAACGAAAATTTATATTTTGTTGCTAAAATTGATCAATTAACCGAATCGTGCATTGTTGAATTTATCAACGGAATTAAATTTTTGTTGTTAAATTTAGCAACGGAATAAAATATCCGTTGCTAAAAATAGCAACCGCCGAATTAGCAACCAAAATTTCCGTTGCTAAATTGAGATTTTCTTGTAGTGAGCCCTAGGATTGACAATACAACTAAAGAAAGTAATGGATAAAAACTTGTGAAGAATTCGAAGAGCATGACTACCTAATGCACGAGCCTTGAGCTTGCTCGATTTATATTGCACTGGATTTACAGGGTCTCTGATGAATTCCCAATTTTCTTATGCTATATCACTCCACCAAGTGAGATTTAGTCACTTGGTAGAGTGAGAATATCACTCCACCAAGTGAGATTTAGTCACTTGGTAAAGTGAGAATATCACTCCAATAAGTGAGATTTAGTCACTTGGTAAAGTGAGAATATCACTCCACTGAGTGATGTTCTCCTTTACTCACTTAGTAGTGTGGACAATGACTCTACCGAATGGTGCTCCCCTGGATTGATCAAAGACTTCCTCTTCTTCTTCTTTAAGCCACTTGGTAGAGAAAATATTTCACTTCACCGAGTGGTACTCTTTTGGACTTGATCAAAGGCTCCATCTTTTCCTCTTTTAGCCACTCGGTAGAGTGAGGATATCACTTCATTGAGTGGTGCTCTACCGGACTTACGATCACATCTTTATTTGTTAAAATTACACTTTAGCCCTTACAAACTCCTCTTTTCTTTAAATAAACACCTAAAAGCAACAAATTTCTCAATTAAGACATCAAATTCCAAATTTACAAAATTAAACATTGAATTAACCTAAATATTACTAAATTAACATATTAAACATACTAAAAACATATTAAAAACATACTAAAATTCACACTTATCACATATCACTTCTTGAGTGAATACCAATACTTGCAGAAGTGTCCGTCATCAGAACTCCGATGCGATAAAGGAATGCTACTTACCCTTTTATGGGTTTACATGATTGTCTTTTTGTGTATTTAATCTTGAAATAAAGAGGTCGTCCTTTCAAAGAGTGTTTTAGGCATGCTTTTGGTACTTGCACAGTCCAAGTGTGGCTGAGCATCATTTTGATTTGGTTATTCAGTATTTACAACTATGAGATATCGTTGATGTGACATTTAGAAATGTTCCCTATTTTAAATGAGGAATAGCGAATTAGTTCGTGATGTGCATATCACTTAATTAATTAGCTAGTTAATTTTGATTTTTGACGGATTTTTCTTTTTCTTTTCTTTTTGAATTCAAATTGCTTATTAAAATCTGTGATAATTATATGGATGATCCTTTCCTTGTCATTTATTATGTCTTATCTTATCTCATTTTTCATTCTTTATTTTCTATTTTATTCATTTTCACCTTATTATTATTCATTATTATTTAAATGTCATATTAACATTCATGAAGGGATTAACATACATATATGCAAATAAATTAAAGAAAGCAAAAAACAATGTCCATACATCATTTAAACAAAGTTAAAGTAAAAGTATGAAAGTTAATAAAAATACAAATGGAAGCCAATATAGTAGCAAAATAAAAACAAATGACTCCCTAAAAATCACCAGCAACACCTTAATCTGGAGAAGTTTGGTAATCTGGCCGATTGCCCAGGTGGTAAATGTGCAGGCTGAGAAGGTCCTGCCTGAGATGGATCTGAAGGTGGTGTGGATGGCTGGTGTATAGTAAACTCGACTCCTATGGCCCGAGAGAAGGGTGTCAGGGCTTGCCCCATAAGTCCAACTAAATGATGCAGGTTGTCTTGCACCTGCCTCATAGCTAACTCCTGTCGGCATACCCTTACATCTATTTGAGCTAAGCGAGTCGCATTCAGATCTCTAGTCCCATTCATAGCCTCTCTAACGTCATAAACCTCCTTCACGATCTCTCGTATAGCGCCTGCTGAGGATGATATAGATGCATCTATGTTTTAAGCCCATCTACCATCAGCTAGATTGGATAGGGCGACCATCCCATTCAGAGTCTGTAAGTCCTGTCTCATGCCCTCAACAGCAGTCTCCAGGCTAGTGAACCTGCTCTTTAAGCTTATGGGAGCACTAGAGGAAGTTGCAGCTGGTGGTACTGGACCACGATAAGTAGAGGCCCCTGGATCCCCATGTGTATCAAATCTGTAAATCTCAGGTGATACTGTTATACGCAAGCTATTAGAACTCTTTGATGATGTCAACTATAGCCATGTGGAAGGACCAAGACTAAACCTTACACCATGGGTCTGAGTGCTTAAATAGGCTAGTCCTGCAGGTGAATGATACTAACCAATGGGCGAATGATCCTTCTACGGGAAACCCTCAAGATATTGATGTGCCTGAGGAGGTAGATGGACATCTTATGTGGCGTCCACTGGCTGATCATTGCCATCACATGCAGCACCCCGTGGCCTGCAAATCCCAAATCCTCGCTCAGCCTCCTCCATTGATAACAGTCTATAACCTCTAAATTGGAAATCATCCATATGTTTACTACCGTGTCAAAACTCACAAATATGTCTTTTCTACCTATGGTCCCATCTCAGACTCAAGAAAGCCAAATGATAGTAAAAGTCGAGTAACTATACCTCCCATAACAACTGCAGTACCTAGGACTCGGGCTATCGTGGAGATATTCTGTAAAATCTCTTGAGTGATGTTAATGCAGTGTCCTTTAACCATGCCTCGAAGGCTCCAAATGTGTGCAACATTCAGGGACCTTGGGCTCCCCGATCGACCAATGTAGGAATATGACAAAACTCTCCATAGGTATCTCAACACCTGCAAAATCAACATAGTTGCCTTTGCTATCGCGGGATTGTAGGGAATGCTTGGTCTAGCAATAGTGGCCCATTAGTCATCTCCTGTTGTCCTCTAAGGGAATAATACATTCTCACCCATGGGCAAGTCGAAAGCCTTTGATACTCATGCCTGAGACATACTAAAAGTGTACTCAAAGACCCTGAATGAGACTGCCCCCTTTTCATTATCAGGGCACTGATAACCCTAATAGTGGAAAGTAGTCAAGAACTAGTGGACTGCCTCAAGATAAGTAGCATACGAAGGAGCATAGAAGTCCAGCCATCCTACTTGTGGGAGATAGTACTGCGCATCCTCCCAGATGCCCTTAGTCTAAAGGAAATGCTGGTTTATGAACCAGCTGGTATGAAAATGTACATTATGCAAGGCTCTGTACCTAGCCACCTGCTCTGGCATTATCCATATAAGTGCTTGAATGTCCGGGCACGACTGAGGCGGTTGTGGCTCTCTGCAGCGAGGAATCTGTATAGTTATAAAATGAATTAGTGCATTTAATATATTATCAAATAATCGCGATTGCATGCTTAAGGCTAGATATAATTAAAATATTATAAAATAATGGTCCACTTAAAGCAATAAAATCGATAATCATGTGATAATTAGTCCTTATGTTACCTATGCTAACAGTAGACATGTTTAAATTGTAGAAGCGAATTTTAAATAAATAGCACTAAAGGTGGTAATTACATAATCATTCAGATTAAATTTAGCTAATCTAAATAATATGCTTGTCATATACCTTAAGATGAAAAAGAGAAACAAATGCATTTTATTGTTAAAAATTAGTATATTACAAAATTGGCTACATCATATTAAAATTGTTCATGCAGACATGTACAATTGAAAATTTTAAATATATACATAATTGCATGAATATGCTATATAAAAAAAAAACATTGATTCT
This sequence comes from Excoecaria agallocha, assembly GCA_037975025.1. NCBI lineage: Eukaryota > Viridiplantae > Streptophyta > Magnoliopsida > Malpighiales > Euphorbiaceae > Excoecaria > Excoecaria agallocha. The sequence goes on along the minus strand of CM075819.1, from coordinate 15,044,903 downwards.
TGACAATAATCGGGCAGCATAACAACTAATATCAGAGACCCTCTTGCATAGAAAATGATGCAAAAACGTTTTCAATCCAACACGGGTGTATCAAACACCACCAAATAGATTTCAATCATCGTACGGATATTTACATGCACTTATGCATGGTGAATTAACATACAGAATGACACTGTAGCTTGTATACATATACAGACATGTTATCAATGTTATTCTGTAATTTTCTTTATTCAAATGATAAACAAATTAAAAGCAATACTAAATTATTAAAACTGCTTAGCATCAAATATTCAAGGGAACTAAGGTGGGATACCTAAAATTGCATAATCATATTGAACATCCAAAGGAATTAATTAAAACTAAATGGTCAAGGTTATATCAAAAATTACATAAGTCTAAGCACCAATTGAACGAAAAAAATGCTAAATTTAATTACAAAGAGCTAATTAAAATAAAGGTATGTCTAAATTAATTAAACATTATATTAAATAACTAATTACAAATTAAAATTAGTTATATAAAACCAACTTGAATTAGGAAATTCTTATTAGTATTATTGCATAATTTTACAAAATATAACACAAATTAAAATTGAAGGGTGAGACCAACCTATGAAGATTACTAAAAATAAATTAAAATTACATAATTATATTAGCTGTTGGGAATTATTGGTTACATGCATCACATATATAAGCGAAATTTAAAAATTTTTAACTAATAGATCTGATCTTGCCATGAATTTACAATATAAATATTAATGAGAATAAGAAAAATCACCTTTGATTTTTATTGAACAGTTGATTTTCCTTCTCACCAGGTTGTTGGAAACCACAATGTCCAAAATTGAACACATCCAATGAGTAATCCACACTAGAGAAGTAATAAATGAACTAAAAATGGAGGAACCACAAGGTTGGCCGAATTTCCCTTGATGCTAGAAAGGGAGTGGTGGCTAGGGTTTTTGAGATAGAGAATTTCTCTTCTCTTAATTGTTCACTCAATCCTAAAATCCCTATCACTTGGATTTTTATAGTTAGGTTAAAAAATCCAACTTCATAATGGGATTTGACACTTTAAAATTTCTGAAAAAATATTAAATGGGCTTCTGAAATTATTAATAATTTATTTGGGCTCAATTAAATTCAATTTAAATCCTTTCATAAAAGGTTATGCACAAAACCCACAAACTAGGCTCTTCATGCATATACTTGGATTTAATTATCCAAATGAATTCCAAATCCATCCAAATTAAATATGTAGGCCCCATAACACTTATGAAATATATTTAATTTATTTTGGTCCAAGAATTAGGTCTCTAAGGCCTTCTATCAGGGTTTGGCGTGTAACCCTTCCTCTAGAGGGTTTCTGCACCAAAACCAATCTTTTGGGCCTCTTTTAATTTCTTTAATGGATCTATTAATTATTATATAAGCCTTATAACTCTTATAGTCCAATAATAATTAATTATGAAATACAATATTTTAATTAGGTCCATTTTACAAAATATTTCTAAAAAGTTTTGCAAACAATTTTACTTGATCATAATTAATTAAACTCTTTAATTAATTATTCTCTTGTTCACTTTTCTATTCCTATAATAATATAAAATATTATTATCCTTGTCATTTTACCATTTTATCTTTTTCTCTATATTTGTTTGACTTATTGGGTTCCTGTCCATATTGGCGGTATAATATGTAATTATGAGTTCTATTCAAAACTCACATGATTTAAACTTCTATAAATCATTTTATCAATCCCTATTGATATTTATGATACACTATTATATAAGTCATGATTGGCCTCTAGCTAGGCATCATGACTATTCAAATGTTAGGAAAGTCAAGTGGTTTGACTATACCCTTCAATAGAAATAATTACCATGCAATTACTCATTTCACCACTCTTATCTTAATTAGATTTTGAGTATGGATTTCTATCAACTCATATAAATCTAATTATGTATGTTTTATTAATTTATCTATTGTTCCCAAAATTTCCTTCATGGATCCCTATCCATCTTGACATATTACTCTGGCTAGAAATTCTTTGAATAAGGCAATTATAGAATCATGCGAGATAATTTTCCTTAATTAATCTGGGATGGTGAATTCTTTATCAATCACTCAAATATCTTCAAGTAGGTCATGATATACCCAACCTCCTAACTATGTTCACCCCTAATTGGAAGTAATCAGTTATGGAGTCAAAGTATACCACTTGCTACTTAAGATAACTTTGGTGATCTCAAGTCTGAGGATACTTGCACAACCGCTATGAAGAGATTCCTCACTGACATAGATTTAATATCCATCTGAGGATTCTCTTTGCAAGTCTTCAATGAATTTGTTCTTCTAACAAGCATCCACATGTTAGCTTTGATTATCTTCCATAATCACAGTTATGAGAACCACTGCTTGAACCATTCAAGAAGCATAACATGTGCTAGTCTGTCTGAATTAACAATGTCCTATCTTGTTAATTTTATGACTAGGGATATTTAGATATTAACACATTTTCATACAATAGACATCTCATATCATAAATATTTTCATGATTGCCTTTGCACTGTGTTTATAATATCTAGGACTTCATTTATTAATTTAAGATTTACAAACTCATGTATTTAAACATAGCATTAATAAATAAATGATGCCTTTTATTAAGAATATGATTTCATACATATGAAATACACCCTTTTACATGGGCTCTAGGGTATACTCTCTAACAATCTCCTACTTGCACTAAAGTCAATCACTCATGTGTCTTAGACCCATGTTATTTATATGGTGATCATGCTTAATCTCGGAAAGTGTTTTAGTGAGGGGATCTGCCACATTATCATCTGTGGGGACCCTTTCTATTTTCACATCATTTCTAGCTACTATTTCCCTTATGAGATGGTAGTGTCTGAGAACATGATTGGATCGCTGATGAGATCGTGGTTTCTTTGCTTGCGCAATGGCTCCATTGTTGTCACAATATAAAGGAATAGGATAAAAAATGCTAGGCACCACTCCTAGTTCAGATATGAACTTTTTGATCCATATTGCTTCTTTGGTTGCTTTCGAAGCAGCAATGTACTCAGCTTCTATCGTTGAATCAATAGTTATTTCTTGTTTGAAACTCTTCCAACTAACTGCCCTTCCTCCCATTATGAACACAAAACTAGACTGTGATTTACAATAATCTTTGTCAGATTGGAAGCTGGCACTCGTATACCTATTTACTTCCAAACCGCCCTCCCCATATACCAAGAATATATCCTTAGTCCTTCTCAAGTACTTAAGGATATTTTTTATAGCTACCCAGTGTTCCTCTCCAAAATTGGATTGGAATTTGCTTGTGACACTCAAAGCAAATGCTATATCTGTACGTGTACATAACATAGTATACATGATTGAACCAATTACAGATGCATATGGTATTCTATTCATGGTCTCTCTATCCTCTAGTGTCTATAGACATATAGACTTAGAAAGATGTTTCCCATGCACCATGGGTATAAACCTTTTCTTAGAGAGATCCATATTGAACCTCTTTAATACTTTATCTATATATGTACTTTAAGAAAGACCTAGCAACCTATTCGATATATCTCTATAGATCCTTATTCCAAGAATATAGGATGCTTCTCCAAGGTCTTTCATGGAGAATTGCTTGGATAACCATATTTTAACAAATTGGAGAAAAGAAATGTTGTTTCCCATGATTAATATGTTATCCACATATAGAACTAGGAAGATAATTGCACTCTCACTGACCCTTTTATACACATAAGGTTCATTTTCATTCTATGAGAAACCAAACTCTTTGAGTGTCTCATTGAATCATATGTTCCAACTCTTAGAGGCTTGCTTCAATCCATAAATGGATCTTTGAAGCTTGCATATCTTTTTTCCATCTCCTGATATGAACCCTTTTGGTTGTGTCATATACACATCCTTTGTCAGATTTCCATTTAGGAAAGCTATCTTCATATCTATTTGCCAAATCTCATAATCATAATGAGCTGCAATGGCTAAGCATATTCTTATAGACTTAAGCATTGCTACAGGAGAAAAGGTTTCATCATAGTCAATACCTTTTTTTGACGATAGGCTTTTGCTACTAAGCGAGCTTTATAGGTAACTATATTACCTTCCCTGTCGGTCTTCTTTTTAAAGACCCATTTGCACCCTATGAGTTTTATCCCTTCAGGTGGTTGAGTTAAAGTTCATACTTTGTTCTCATACATGAAGTCCATTTCAGACTGTATAGACTTAAGCCATAAATCACGTTCTGTATTGTTCAAAACTTCTTGATAGCTTGTAGGCTCATTGTCCTCAACTACAATTATGCCTCTATCTGAATCAATGTGAAATCCATATCTCAAAGGGATAGAATGCATTCTAGTAGATATTCTAGGATTTTATGTATAATTAGATTCAACTCTCATCTCATAGGAGAAATTCTCTTTCTAAGAAGATAGCATGCCTTGAAACAAACACCTTTTATTCTAAGAGATGATAGAAATAATATCCAAACATTTCTTTTCGATATCCCATAAATAAACATTTGTCAGACTTAACATCTAGTTTGTCTGACAATGTCCTCTTCACATAAGCAGGACAACCCCATACTTTCATATGAGAAAGTGTGGGTTTCTTGTTATCCATATCTCATATGGAGTAACATCAATCGATTTACTAGGAACTCTATTTAACACAAAAATAGCAGTTTCTAGTGTATATCCCCAAAAGGACTTAGGCAAGTCTGCTCGATTCATCATGGATTAAACCATATCAAATAGTGTTTGATTTCTTCTGTTAGATACACCATTATGTTGTGGTGCATACGGTGGAGTCCATTGAGATAAAATCCCATTATCTCTAAGAAAATCTTGAAATGCTTGACTTAAATACTCTTCACCTCGATCTGATCTAAGTGTCTTAATACTCTTGCCAAGTTACTTCTCTACTTCATTTTTGAATTCTTTGAACTTTTAAAATGCTTCTGATTTATATTTCATTAGATAGATATATCCAAACCTGGAATAATCATCTATGAAAGTAATGAATTAGGAGTAACTTCCTCTGGCATGTGTAGTCATTGGACCACATACATCTGAATGTATTAAGTCCAAAACCATTTTAGCTCATTCTTCTTTACCAATAAAGGGAGCTTTTGTCATTTTTTCTAATAAACAAGATTCACATGTATCAAATGATTCATAATCAAATGACCCTAAATCACCTGACTTGTGTAATTTGGTCATGCATTTCTCATTTATATGGCCTAAATGACAATGCCATAAATATGAGGTATTTAGATTATCTTGTTTCATGCTCTTGGTATCCACATTATGCATTTCTTTAATTAAATCAAGAACAAATATACCATTTTCAATGATAGGTTTAGCATAAAACATATTGTTCTTAAAAATGTAACAACATTTGTCTTTTAAAGAAATGTCATAATCATTCAATAAACAACTGAAAGAAATAATACTTTTGGATATAGCTGGAACATAATAAAAATTATTTAATTCTAGTATTAATCAACTTGGAAGAGGCAAATGATAAGTTCCCATAACTGTTGTAGAGATGTTTTGTCTAGTAGCTGACTGTAGGCATATTTCTACCTTTCCAACTCTTCTACTGCTTTTAAGCCCCTGTAGATCATTCACAAATGAGATCCACATCCGGTATCTAATACCCAAGATTATTTTAAAGCAATAGAATAGGTATTTATTTCAATCATATGAATACCAAAAGTAAAAGCATCAGCTTGCTTCTTCTCCTTGAGAGAATCTAGATAGGCCTTGCAGTTACACTTCCAATGACCATCTTTTCCACAATGGAAGCAAGTTCCTTTGGGATTCTCTTTCTTGGCAACCTTTTTCTTAGAAAACCCACCATTCTTTGGCTGTGCCTTGGTCATCATCTTCTTCTTATGCTTCTTACCTTTAGCAGAAGTGACAACCATGACACTTTTTGAATCCTTCTTGAAGGATCCATTAGCTATTTTGAGCATGTTGATTAACTCGGGAATGGTTACTTGGATCTTGTTCACACTGTAAAAAAAATACAAAATAGCGATGAAAATTAGCGGGAACAATAAATTTTGTTGCTAAATACACCATTTAGCGACAACATTGCGACAAAAAATGATATTTGTCATAAATATTGTTAGGGGCTAGTGGAAAAATAGATTTTACGACAATTTAGCGATAAATAATTTTTGTTGTAGCGCAAAAAATAGAGACAACTTTGCAAGCACAGAACCCTCGCTAAATCTTAATTCATGGCTAGAATTATATATGAACCATTTAGCAAGGACATAGCGAGGACTTAATCCTCGCTAATTTAGCGAGAAACAAATCCTCGCTAAATTAGCGAGGACAAATCCCTCGCTAACGTTAAATGATTTGGCATTTGATAAACTATTTAGCGAGAAACAAATCCTCGCTAAATTGGCGGGGACAATTCTCTTGCCAAAGTGTGAGTTGTATGCCATTTGGTTTATGAAGCATTTGGCGAGGACATTGTCCTCGCTAATTTTGCTTGGAAAAAAATCCTCGTTAAATTGGCAAGGATAATTTCCTCGTTAATGGTTAAATATTGTGCCATTTGATATATGAAGTATTTGGCAAGGACATTATCCTAGCTAATTTAGCTAGGAATAAAATCCTCGCTAAATTGGTGAGGACAATTACCTCACCAAAGCATGAATCATATGCCTTTTGGTTTATGAAGCATTGGTGAGGACATTGTCCTCGCTAATTTTGCTTGGAAAAAAATCCTCGCTAAATTGGCAAGAACAATTTCCTCGCTAATGGTTAAGTATTGTGCCATTTGATTTATAAAGCATTTGGCGAGGATATTATCCTCACTAATTTAGCTAGGAATAAAATCCTCGTTAAATTGGCAAGAAAAATTCCCTCTCCAAAGCATGAGTCATATGCCATTTGGTTTATAAAGCATTGTCCTCGCTAATTTTGCTTGAAAAAAAATCCTCTTTAATTGTTAAGTATTGTGACATTTGATTTATGAAGCATTTGGCGAGGACATTATCGTCGCTAATTTAGCTAGGAATAAAATCCTCGCTAAATTAGCGAGGACAATTCCCTCGCCAAAGCGTGAGTCATATGCCATTTGGTTTATGAAGCATTGGCGAGGACATTGTCCTTGCTAATTTTGCTTTGAAAAAAATCCTCGCTAAATTGCCGAGGACAAATTCCTCGCTAATGGTTAAGTATTGTGCCATTTGATTTATGAAGCATTTGGCGATGACATTATCCTCGCTAATTTAGCTAGGAATATAAATTTAAATCCTTAATTTATTAAATTGTTTGGTAGAGTATTTGTTTTAGAAGTGAATTAAAATATAAATTTAAATCCTTAATTTATTAAATTTATGAGACTTTCTAAATGCATGTAAAATTGAATACGATTTATCAAGAAACTAATTCACTATAGTAAAATTGTAAACCGAATACACCGAATTATGTAAACTCATTATAATGAGAAAAATTGAATAAAGTTTATTCTGATAACTTAATAGTTTGTATTCCATTTATACAGCCTGATTAAGGTGCAATAAGAAAATTGAATATACTAAATTCGTATTTGGCAAAGCGAATATTTTTGTTGTTGATTGCGGAAAGATTTTTTGATTATTAAATCTATGATCAAAGTATCCATAATTTGATATCAGAAACCGAAATAGTAAGACATTTAATTCTGGTTTTTTTTCAAATGAAATGCATTGTTATATTTTAAGTTTCAAAATTATCTTATTTATCTCATTTTTTATTTTTTCAATTGTAAAAAATATATAAGTAATCATTTATTGCAAACACAATTTATGGATACAGTTTATCGGTGTAAATAATATAGTGAATTTAGTTTGTCATGTGCTGTATTACAATTTGAAATCGAATACATTGAATTATATAAACTGATTATATTGTAAAATGAAATCTAAATAAAGTGTATTATGATAACTGAATAAACTAGGTTCCATTTAGGCAAAATCATTTAAGGTTTAATAAGAAAACTGAATACACTTTATTCGCATTAGGGAAAGAAAATAATTTTTTTGAAACCTGAATAGTAATACATTAATATAAAAAGTTAATTGTGTGTTTTTTCAATGAATTACATTATTATATTTTAAGATTCAAAATTATCTTAATCTTCTCAATAGATGCTATAACGTTTTATTAATAATAATATTTAAGAAAAAAACCACTACATATTTGGATTAAAAATACCAAACTACAATATGTAAGTAATAAAATTTTTAATTTAATAACTTTTTATTTTATTAATTTATATTTTTTATTTACATGTTATAAAAAATGCAATAGAAATAAAATGTAACAAGATGCTCATATAATTACCAGGACTTATCTTGAATTAATTTTTGATATGATGAGGAATATATATATATATATATATTATGAAAATAAATTAGTTATACCAATTAACAATTTGATAAATAATTGTTGGAATTATTTATTTACTATAATATAAAAAAAGTATTTTAATTTGCACAAAAAAAAAATCGAATACGCTTTATTAAGAAAACTAATTCACTATAGTAAAACTATAAACCGAATACACCGAATTATGTAAACTCATTATAGTGTAGGAAGAAAAACTGAATAAAGTTTATTCCGATAACTGAATAGTTTGTATTCCATTTATGCAGTTTGATTAAGGTGTAATAAGAAAATTAAATATACTAAATTCGTATTCAGCAAAGCAAATATTTTTTTTGTTGATTGCAGAAAAGATTTTTAGATTATTAAATCTATGATCAAAGTATCCATAATTTGATATCAAAAACCAAAATAGTAAGATATTTAATTCTGATTTTTTCAAATGAAATACATTGTTAAATTTTAAGTTTTGAAATTATCTTAATCTTCTCAATTTTTATTTTTTCAATTGTAAAAAATATATAAGTAATCATCTATTGCAAACACAATTTATGGATACAGTTTATCAGTATAAATAATACAGTGAACTTAGTTTATCATATGCTGTATTATAATTTGAAATCGAATACATCGAATTATGTAAACTGATTATATTGTAAAATAAAATCTAAATAAAGTGTATTCTGATAACCGAATAAACTGGGTTCCATTTAGACAGAATCATTTAAGGTTTAATAAGAAAATTGAATACACTTTATTCGCATTAGGAAAATAGAATATTTTTTTTTGAAACCTGAATAGTAATACATTAATATAAAAAGTTAATTATGTGTTTTTTCAAACTTTATTATAAGGCGCCATTTGTTTTAAAACTCCCTCCATTTTAAAATTATTTCCCAACCTCACTCCTATTTTAGCGGGATAAAGATAAATTTTTATGGGATTTCATTGAAAATTTTGAATATCGCTCTCCTAAAGAAAAATCCCCAACTCTCTTTTAACTTTTATATATTGATCTCTGCTAAAGAAAAACCCTAGATCTCACGTTGCCTAATCCAGCAATTCCTGATGAAGAGAAAGCTCGAGCTACTGTAAGTTGTTTCGCTTTTCATATTTGCTTTACTTTTGTCTACATTTAATTGTTTTTGGTGAGGAACATTTGATTTGAACGTTGAACCCATAGCTTAACTTGTATGTACGTATTCTGTTTCTCTTAAGATCCGTAGTAGATCTCTTCCTATTTTTAAACGTTTTGTTAATTTGTGTTGTTGCAAAAATGCAACTTTTTATTTCATGACGCATTTTGCGTCTGAACTTGAGGTGCTATTGTTAAAGCTTTGTAGTTGGTGAAGTTGTTTACTAGCCACCATTCTCCTTTAATGACTTCAATACATTGTATTTCTAAACATTATTTTTTCCCTTTTTTTATTTTGCCTCTTATTCTTTTCTCATTCTTACTCTTTCTCCAAGTTTTTTGTGACTGAATTACTCTTCTTCTCTATTGGAGGGGAAGCAGCATAATCATCACCCTCCCCCTCCCTTCACATCATCAGAGATTCAAATTAGGGTTAATTCAAAGAGGGGAATGTAATGGCCTTAACACCGGATTAACCTTGAATAATATTTTTCAACAGTGAATAGTATTTTTCAGGCTGAAAAATGCATTCGAAAGTGGAAAATATTTTATTGGACCATCGAAAAGTATTGGTCATGGTGAGTCCGGGGTTAAAATTTGAAGTGAAACCGAGGTCAAAGGAGTCCCGAAAAGTCAAAAATATGAAAAAGGTAGCGAGTCAATTTTCCTGGTAGGGAATGTGACTTGATTTTGTGTAATTTTTAAAAATAGTAAATAAATTTCGAATATTGCCAAATTTTGCAAATCTTTATGAATTTTTTTATATAGAATATTTTGGTAACGAGAATTGAATTTTTCTATAACACTAGTAGTTATTGAATCGGACTGATAATTAACTCCGATTGAATCGAAAATTTGTGTCCCACCTATTTTTGAAATGATAAAAATTTGGGATCGATTTTAAAATGAATAGGAGTTTTAAAAGTAAGAAAAAAAAATTACTTATGGGGATAACATTGTAAAATTTATGAATTATGTAATAGAAAATATAAATATATATATATATGTAAAAAAAAAAGAAGAGAGAGGCGGTAAAAAAGATGAGAAGGACTAAAGACATAAAAGAAAAAGTAAAAGAAAAAGGCCAAGTCACGAAAGAAAAGTAAAGGAATACAACAAAAACAAAAACTAAGGAAAGCGTCAGACATAAAATAAAAGAATAGAAAGATGAGAGAACAAAGGCCATTAAATGAAATAAAAGAAAAAGAAAATAAAAGATAGATGTAGGAGGGAGGTAGGCGGGAGAGTTGAGAGCGATGATTGATCGCCCGACTGGCGATAGCCTGAGACGGCTCCACCATGCAGGCCAATCGTCGTCTCCTCTTCGGTAAGCATACTGTTTGTTTTTGTTTCCCCTTTTTCTTTATTTATTTTTACAAAAAAATCCAACTTCCCTTTGTGATTCCGATCAGCTCCAATATCGGAAAGCAATAAAAATATCACCACTAAACTCACTACGATTAGACGATCATTTCCATATACACCGATCGTCCTAACTCGCCGGCATGGGGTAGATCGGAAATGGGTATAACAAGGTATTTCGGCGTAGATTATGACTACACCGTAGCTCTTTAAAGCGCGTAACCTCTGGAAATGAAGTTAAGAGATCTCAATCTACAAGGTGGCAATGTCGGATTGTTGCCGGCGAGATTCCGACGACGCTCCGACGATCGGTCCGGTGAGCAAATTATTAAGCAAATCGAAGTAAATTCGACTGTTAAGATATGTGACTACGAAATCTTTTAATTTCCCCTTAATTTGTTGAATTTTCCTTTAAATTTATTAAAGAAAAATATTGAATTATTGATTAAAATTGAAATTAATGTTAAGATTGTTCAATTAAATTTTTAATTAAGCCTAATATAGTATATAAATTGAGTTAGGAAATTTATTAAGAAATTTCCTTTATGAATCAAAAATTTCCTTTTTAAAGAAATGAATTATTGTGTTGTAAATTAATGAAATTAAGTCCTAATTTGATAGAAGATGAAATGATATATATCCATAAATTGTTATGGAATTAATAAAAATTTATATGACAATTTTGGAATATGTATTGAATAATGTAATTGATAAAATATAGAATTTTTGTTAATTATGCCATATAATGATACTAAGCATAAAATAAATTGCCTATAAATTTTTAATGAAATTTATGAAAATTTAGAGAATTGTTAAGTGTATGTATATACCGTATATGATGAATTATGGTAAAATAATTCATAAATTAAGCAAAGATGACAATAAATAAATAATAATGTTCACATAAATTTTTATGAAATTTATGTGATTTATGGATTAATTTAAAAAGTAATTATGGAACATACTTAATTGAAATATTGAAATATTGAGAAATAATTCAATAAACAGTCAAAAATTTGTAAATTTAATATAATTTAATTTGCAATTCATATAAAGAAAATGAAGAGATTAAATGATAAATTTTCAGAAAATAAAAAGTATAGTGAATAAATTAACCGTATTGAATTAATACCAAGTAATTCATAATTTGAATAAAAATAGTGAATTATTGTAAATAATTCACAGCCTTTATAAAAGTATTTTTAATTCCGAACAATTGCCAAATTCAGACTGATAAAATAAATGTAAAAATAAAGTATTGAATTATACTGCAATAATTCATAAAGTGTAAAGTGTTAAAGAAAAAGAACGAATGGTGAATTATAACAAAATAATTCATTAAGTGTATCAAAGTATGAAAAAAAAATATTTATATAAAAGTAAGTAATTTCAGAAGTTATATGTTCGAAAAATATTAAATGTTCATATTGAATTATTGTAAAATAATTCAAGAAAAGGTGACTGAAAAGAAAAAGTAACCGAGAAGACAATTATTGAATAGTCAAAAGCACTAAAAAGAGTGCGATTGACAAAATGCACTGTTTTATTCAAAAGAAAATAAATTAAAATTATTGAAGTTTGAAAATCATTCAGAAAGTTCTTGACTATTTTTGCCTTTAGCAATAGTCAGGTAGCGATATTCTTATTCAGGATATAATTGGCTAGCTATAGGGGACATCCTATACCGCGGTGTAATTCATGGCGACTTGCTTTGCTATGGGTAAAATCTTTGATCTCCATAGCTTCATTGTAAAGTAAAAGTGAAAGTACATATGTTTTCTGCTCTGCAAGACTTGATCTTTCGAGATCATTTCTCTATCTGTTCAGTGGGACCTTTGGGTCCATGTTTCGCATATCTTTTTTGAGATCCTGTCATATTGCATTGGGGGCATATTGAAAAGAATAAATCGAAAGTGTGAAAGTAATTGAATGTAAATGTTATAAGTGAAAAAGAACTTGATTGAAATAAAATGAAAATTTTGAAATAAAATCGAAATTGTTCCCAAATGTTGTAATTAATAAGTAAGAATGAAAATAAAATGTTTATAAAAGTAAAATGTTTATGAAAAGACCCATGAGAATGAATTGGTAATTTGTGTACCAATTATTATTTAAAAATAAAAAATAAAAAGGTCGAAAAATAGTGCTAATTATGTATTTAAAGTCAAAAATGACAATACTGTATTTAAGTATAAAAATATGACTAAATAATAAAATTCTGAAAGTCAAGGTCAAATAAAAAGTAAAATGATCAAAAGACAAATGATTGTTCAGTTAAAATAAAAAAGATTCATTTGTAAAAAAGAAAAGAAAATAAAGATTATAAGTCTTGAAATTTCTAGCGCAAATCATTGAAAAGATTAAAGTGAATTAAAAGAATAAATAGTATAAATTTTATTTGAATTACCTAATGGAACTAGGAATAGGAAAATTGCTATTAAAGACATGAGTATCCATGTAACTCGTTAAATGAAACAACAATTACATTAGAGATTCAAAAGTATAGGACAAAAGATAAGTATAGGTAGATGTAAGAAACGTAAAAATAAAAGTCAATTTGTAATCGAATCACAACGAAAGTAGTGTAAAGTAAATTGAAAAATATAAGATCAAAGTAAAACGATTACCGAAAATGTTGGTAAATAATGAATATAGTGTGAAAGAAATTCAAAGTAAATTTCTGATAAATAAGAATAAAAGTTTGCTTAATTTATGTAATTATGTGTAAATTGGAAAGTTCTAGGATTAGTAGTCACCACTGAGCATTTCTAGTGCTCAACACGTAGTGTTTACTGCGTGCAGATTTTGAAGGGTTGAAGGAGCTTGATACGCGGAGAAGTAAAATTCGAAGATGAAGAAAGTTAGTTGTACTTTTATTTTTAGTATTTATGGCATGTATATACTTAGACAGTGAGAGTATAAACTGAACTGTATTGAAGGTAATGTTTGTTAAATGATAAATATTATTAAATCTGGAGAATGTCAGTTAATGAGTTATAAATGACTATTATTGATATGTGATGGACTATGTAAAATCTATATTGCTATCTGATGTGAATTGTTGCGCCTTTGAAAGGCTGTGTGGATTGTTTGAATTTTTCAGGAGGCTTGTAAGTTATAGCCATTGTGCTGTCGAAATTTCATAAATTGATTAGTAATATTAATTGTATTAAAGTTGTTTAGCAGTGATTGAAGTTTGAAAAAAAATTACCATTTACCCGCATCGAAAAATATTGTTCTGATAAGGGTGTTACAGGGAAGCAGAGTGATACACCCACTGGAGGGTGACACGCCTCAAATTCAATCGACATCTTAGAGTCCAGTACCATACACTGAAGTTAAGCATTTTAAGAAATGGGTAGCTTGGATTATACCTGTTTTTTTATTGCTAACATTGTCATGTTCATTATCACCATGTATGTCAATAATTGCCCCAAAAATTCTGTTTCTTGTATTGCTCGTTTCCTGGGTAGATTTTCCTTTCAGCCACTTAAGAAGAACCCACTTCTTGGCCTTTCTTCTACCATGTAAGTTCTTTTAATTTCTTTTTTATATGTTTTTTTTTAATTTTCAGTGGTTTAAAATGTGAAATATTGGTTGTTAATATTGCTTTAGGCTTCAGAAGATGGGAGCTTTAGATGGTGACTTCTCACTTGCAATTGGTTACATGGAGGGGTTTTTCATTTGCTGGCCAATATGCTGAGTCTTCTAGTTATTGGCATTCGGCTTGAGCAGGAATTTGGATTTGGTATGAAATTTTTTAACTTTCGAGATTCTATTGCTCCATTAGCATGGAATTTAGTTTTTTGTTGACAGAAGTCTAAATGACATATCTCTTTAAATGTGTAAGATTTGTCTTGGTGCCTTCCAATTTTTAGTATTCTTGCATCCTACCATCTCAAATTAATGTCATCTGTATTTTCTTTGTTACCGTTCTTTCACATAATTCAGAATTTGATATAATAGCTTGCAGTCTGTTTCCTTTTTGAGTCTTAAGCTTGATAAGAAACTAACCAGCTTCTGGGATTTTAGGATATATAGTTTGAATTTGTAGTTTACCTTTGATGGTTTGCATCTTATTCTTGTTCTGCACTTTTCTAGGTTGAATTTGTAGTTTAGCTTTGACAGTTTGCATCTTATTCTTGTTCTGCACTTTTCTAGGTTGAATTTGTAGTTTAGCATTGACAGTTTGTAACTCTTAGTTGTTCATGTACAATTTTTGGTGGTTTTCTTTTCTTATGCTCATATGTTTCTTGGTCACTTGTATAGACGTTGTTGCAGTAACTGTGCTTTCTGGGAATCGCCATTTTGAAGGGCATTTTAATTTATTGACAAGAGCTAACTACCTTGTTTCACCTCCATTACTGATTACCTATGCACTTGCCAGCACAGTATGTCTATAGTTTCTAAGTGGTGATATGGGAAACTTTAATTATTGAACATTTTGAATGCTTTGGCACCCAGGTACCAAATTTATTTCATAAATGAAATATGTCATAATACAAGTTAAAACCATTTAGAGAGCATTGATATAATTATATCTTCATGTCTATTGCTTTAATCCATTTTTTTTCTGTTTTTCTTGAACTTATATATCTATAGATTTGAGAATTTCAAGCCCTGTGGCAAGCTTCCTATTTTATATTTATATGGGCAAATGTTTCAAATGTCTAACACTATAGACACGGAGATACAATTTTTTTGTATATATATATTTGTTTTTCTTAACATGAACAATGATGTCATGGTTTGAAAGTATGCTTCATAGGCTGTGAAAGAACAATCAATGCTAGAAATTTATGAATTGTTTTTCTTATATGAAATTCTTTCTAAGTGTAAAGTTTGCTTTAACTTTCTTCTATACCTTCATATAAATGAGTTCTCTTTTGTTGATATGTAGAAGCCAACAAATTCTATTGTGGAAGGAGTTCTTAGTTATCTGCAATCAATCAATACACAATTATACGAACTAGAAGCAACTGACATTTTATGAGCTGTTTATGATTTTCATTGTTATTGTTATATATGCATGTATCATTTTAAATATATGATTAGCAATGTTATACACTTGTAAATAACAATTTATTCATTAATATATATATATATTATATTAAATATTGAGTAAATATAAATTTGTTATTTTTTAGTTTATTGTTTAAATAATGAAATTTTTATATTAAATTAATAAAAATAAATTCATATCAACATTTAGCGAAGATAAATCTCATGCTAAATCTAATGTTTGTAACAAAAGTCATCCTAGCTGAATTTAGCGAGGATATCAGTCCTCGAGGATTTAATCCTTGCTAAATTTTGTGAGGACTAATTCCTCGCAAAATTAGCGAGGACTAAATCCTCACAAAATTAACGAGGACTTAGTCCTTGCAAAAATTAGCAAGGACTAATTCAGCTCGGATGACTTTTGTTACAAAATTTTTGTCCTCGCTAAACTGATTTAGCGATGAAAAATCATCATTTAGCGAGGACTTTTATCCTCGCTATTTTGCATTTTTCTTGTAGTGTCATGTTGAAGTTAAGCACAAAAGGTACAAAACTTTGAGCCAATGAGTAGAAGATTAAATCTATGTATAGATCATTATCCATTACAAAGCCAAGTCTACTCAAATGCTCAATATACCCATACATCTTCAATGCATAAGCAGCAGCCGAAGTGCCTTCCACCATTTTACAGCTAAATAGGGCTCGAGCAATCTAATATTGCTCAGTTCTAGCCTGAGAGGAATAAAGCTCCTCTAGATGCAAAATGATGGTTCTAGCATCCATCATCTCATGTTGGTTCTGAAGCTTTGAGGACATAACACCGAGCATCAAACATGCTGCTGCTTCAGTATCCTCTATGTATTTTCGATAAGTGCCCTTGATCTCATCAATGGCATCATCTGATGGAAGTGGTGGTGGATCTTTATCATAGACATAATGGATCTTTTCAGCTCTGAGAACAATTCTTACTTGCTTGATCCAGTCAGAATAGTTACTGCCAACCAGCTTGTTATTCAAGATTAATTGTATATTAATGTTTAATGTGCTCATGATGATGACCTAGATGTGAAAAAGAAAACATATGAGAGTATGTTCATATATATGTATGCATTAATTAGGTCTTTAATTAATCCATTTACTCTCATTATTTTATTGCGAATCAATAGCCTTTACTATTTAATTCGAGAAAACCTGATGGTTTTCTTAGTAGGCCAATATCCAATCCTTGATATGTAATTTGACCTTGACTGTGGTCAACAAGCCAAACTCCATACCCTTGGAAGGTAGGTATCTCCATACCAATTGTGTCTTTTTACAACTATAGGATTATTAGGTTATCAATTCTTGATACATGCATACCATATAAGCATTCCCTAATCTTGCCTCTATAACTATTAGCCTTGACTATGGTTAGCAAACTAATGGGCTAGCTAAGATGACCTATTTAATTAGATTCGAACATATTCGATATAATGTGAGCTTGACTGTGGTCAATAATCCACACTATAAAGAATTTTGGTTCTCCTCCAATTAATGGAAGGCTTATATACCTTAGTATTTGTTTGAGGGATTTTAGGTAATTAAGTCTCATCGTACATGGTTGGCATATATTGGTATGCATCCTATATCTATCACATAAATATAAGCATACAAATATGGTATAGTTATGGACTTTACTACATTGATTTCCTCGAGCCAAAAGGGAAATCAAAAGGTCATACCTAGGTAATATGCATGATTCAAACAAGAAAAAATAATTACATTATCTTCAATCTTATTGGATCTCCATTCGGCCCATCTTTCTCCTTGATAGTTGTCTCCATCTCTATCTCTAATTCTAATCTAAGTAATCTAATTATATATTAAAATTTGAAAAAGAAATAAAAACAAAAAACAAGTGGCCGGGACATGAAAGTCCTCATTAGGCCAAAACATGCATTATGCTAAATCACATTAGGCCCTGTCCATAAGTATCCGTCATGCCAATCATACACCCTTATATGCATTTCTAATGCATAAAGTAAAATATATAATGGATTACTAACTTTGTTTCAATACTAGAAACATACTTTTGAGTTATTTTAATAATGTGATCAAATTAGGAAACTTTTTCTATTTTGGAAACTTTCATTTTAGGAAACGTTTTTGCATGCATATGTTCTCGCCTTAATTATCAATCTAATTGATTATTAATTAATTATCAATTAATTATTTAATTAATTAATCATATTAAATAATTAAAAAATTAATTTTGGGCTTAAAACAAAGGGTAGGCCGAAACCCATAAATTTAAACCCTAAATGTGTTCACACACAAACCAGTTTTGTGTCTATTGGACCATTTGGGCCTTTTGGAATAAGCCAAGCCCACTCTAGCCCTTAAAACCCATTAATAAACTTAATTATAGTTTATAATATTTAATTTAAATCAGCTCCTTGGGCCCACCAAGTCATTCACTAATTTAAACCAAGTCCATAAACATAATTAAGCCCATTAACTGGTTTTAATGAATTAAAATTAATCCAATTAATTAAAAGCCCATTTTAATTAATAAAATTAATTAAAAACACATTAATATATCAGATATATTAGATTTAGAAGATTAAAAATCTTTCTAAACAAGAACACACCAAGAACACCAATTTATCAAACTTTTCGACTAAACTAGTTTTCATGCAAAACTTATTCGATTTTAATTTTGTTTGATCCTATGGCTTAATGACCGGTGTCTAGCAAGTGTACTAGATCGGCTAGTAATATAGGGAAATAAGATTATGATCCAAAATATCGAACCCAAGGGAAACTTGTGCTTGCATGTGCTATTTCAATTTCAAAACCAATTTTGTGTGTAAAGAGAGAAGAGAAATCCTAAAGTTGTGATGATTTGAAAACTAAGTTAAAACGATTGCAAAGACTAAAGTAAATAAGAGATCTATTTGAAAACAAGTAAATTGAATGAGTTAAAAATCAATGATAAAAACAACTTTCACTAAAGGACTATCCACCTTAACAAGTATTGCTATAACTTAATTAAACAAAAACATACAAGTGATCATGGAAAATTCAGTTTATTAAACCCAAATAACTTTGTTCAAGATTATTATTCCAAGTATTAAATTCCCTTATTCAGAACAATTCAAAACTTAGCATAAAGAACTAAATCAAGTCTCCTAGATGTCTATTAAAACCTTTCTCAAGAGAATTAACTTCCACCTATTCTTGGTTACACTTTTCTTAATCTTAACTTACTCAAATTAACACACAATTATAGCTTATTCAGATTATAACCATGTATTAATCCAACTAAATCAACCTAAGAGCATGCAAATCATTAATCAACTCAAACCAATTAATTAACCAATTCTTAATCAAGTTAATAATCAATTTAATATTGAGAAAAGACAAGACTATTTTAAAAACCAAGAAATAATAAACTTGTATTGAAATTTAAGAACAAACTCAAGTCATGTCAATACAAGTCAAGGATTCAAGTATCCTTTAGCAAAAGTAAAGAAAACTACTCACAAGACATTCTTAAAAACTAAAAACAATGTTTTGGAAAAATTGTAAAAACAACGAATGTAAAAACTAAAACAAAGAAAGCTTAAAACTAATTCTAAGGCTTGATGATGATGAATGATAATTTTCTCCTCCCTTCTTCTGTGTTTTGGACTACTATTTATAGGCAAAAGAAGACATGGATTCCTTCTTAAACTCTGAACATCAAATAGGAAGTAATTTCTGCTCAAAATAGGAAGTTCGTAAATCCTTTGCGCAATTGGAGAGTTGGATCACGTGGCCACGTTTCACTTAGCCTTTCTTCTTCACGTGGCCACGTCCCATTTAAGTCTTCTTCCACACGTGGCCACGTGATTTCTTGTATAAGAACACACGTGGTCACGTATTTCAAATGTCTTCTTCAATCTCCCTTTCACGTGGCCATGTGTATTTACACTTTAATTCTTTCTTTCATTTCACATGGCCACGGCTTCTCAAGCTTGTTCTTCACGTGGCCATATGTAAAGCTCTTCAATAATTCACGTGGTCACGTTTCAGGACTCTGGACTGGATGCCAACTTTTCTTGCATCAATTCTTCATATTTGCACTTTTGGCCCTAAACTTTGCCCTTTTTACACTGTAAGCCCTTTTATGTCAAATTAATCCTAAAAATCAACCAAAACACATAATTAATCTCAAAATCATAAATATTAACAAATTAACTCTAAATCAACCTAAATCAAACCAAAATAAATAAATAATTTAACTAAAAACATATTAAAAACTATATATATTTCACACTTATCAAATACCCCACACTTAAACCTTGCTTGCCCTCAAGCAAATAAGAACAATCCCACCTTCAAAACCATCAAACTTGTATGAAGATATGCAAATTCAAAACCAAGCTTAGCATTTTAACAAAAGCACTCAACATAAACTCTAAATATATTAACTTCAACAAGAGAATATAAACTAGTTTCCTTGAGTGTGTGCAAGACCAAATCGTTTTAAGCAATTTTGAAAACCAAAATATCAACACAACTAAGTAATGAAGTATAGAATATATGAATGCATAAGCATACAATCGGTTTCATGCTTGAAACTCTAGAAACACAATAGGCCTCTCCTTTAGCACCGAAACCCGTAGGTCATCTCCGCTAAACAACTCAAATCAAACTTAAAATCACATAGGTCTTATAAGGATTGTAATGGGGCTAAGGGTATGTTTATCAAAGAATGGATAAAAGATAGTCAAAATGAATATAGCCACTCTAAGACCAAATAAGTTACAAAAAAAACCCTAATAACTTAAGCAATACAAATTCAGCTTATCCTCGCCTTGATTCCAAATTTTCCTTTATGCTCTTTCACCAAGAAGTCAATATTTTTCTATTTTTCCTTGTACTACCCCACACTTATCTTTTTTCATATTTGCTAATTTTCTTTTTCTTTCTTTTTCTTCTTTTATTTTTTTATTTTTTTATTTTTTTATTTTTTTTAGCATTCACAAGCTAACATCAAGGTAATACAAGGTCTATTTTCATTTGACTTCATCAATAACTTTAAAACTTTCTTACTACACTTAATAAAACTTTATTCTTTTCATGCATCCATTTAATCCTAAAGTGGCTAATTCCATAGGGTGAGATAAAAGCTTTTTAGGTTATATGGTTAAAATATTAGGTGTAACAAGAAAATATTAATGGTACGCCTTCAGCATACCCTTATAGGCTCAAAATGGCTTAACAAAAGATAGATTTATCAAGGTAGGACATAAGTCTTTTAAAAGAGTTTGTCAAGAAAAGTGTTGCCTAGATCATTTTCTAAGATGTTTGAGTTGTTCATATGCTTTGAAGGGTGATGAGGAAGGTTCTAGTGTTCTAAATTTTCTTACTTCACTGCTTCATTGCATTGAGTTTTTTCTAAGTTAAAAACTGGTCTAAGTGCTTTTTAAGAATAAATATTTATCAAGTTGAAGATTAATCCATCCAAAGACATATTAAACAACATAAATGTTCTCTTGCTAAGCAAAGGTCCAAAACATGCAAACTCCATATCCAAGTTCAAAGTGTTCAAATTTTGAAGTTAACTAAGGCAAACTAAGTTTTCATGCAAATTCAATGAAAAGAGTGAACTACATAAGTCTTTAAAACATAAACACAATAAAAGAAAACAAAACAAAACACAGAATAACAAAATAACAGAATTTTGATTCATGAAAAAGAAAAATAAAGTTAAAGAAAAACTTCCTGAAATGAGGCTACCCCCTCCTCAAAACATTGCTGCCCGCAGCAAATGATCTATGGTGGCGGTGGTGGTGGAGGAAACCGCTGCCAAAAATGATGAATAAAATGCTCAACTCTCCGATTTCCTTCCATGACCGTATCGCGAAGTATATCTAATCGCCCTTGAATTTGATCGAGTCTCATTTGTTGCGCATCCATCCGTCCACTTAGTTGATTAAATGGTGCTTCCCATTCTGGTGTTGCAGGTTCATTAATTGGGGAAGGTACCGCTGTAGCAATATGTTCCTCATTTGGTTCCTCTTGCTGCTCCTCTTGTTGCTCCTCTTGCTGCTCCTCAAATCGAATATTATTCTCTCTTAAATACTCCTCTCGTGTTGTCCAATGTCTTCGGGGCCTAGGTATCAGAATCTTCATCCTTTTCAACATTCTATTATCAATGCAAGGTAAATCTCCTGGAAGTGGCTCGCCATAAATCGGATGTTTAACTGCACCTGCCAAAACTGTAGCCACCCATCCAATAGAAATATTATCAATGTTACCTGGCATTTTCTGCAAATCCTTAATTCGACTAGCTATAATGCCAGCTCCATTAATTGCAACGCCATCCATCATACATCTTAAAACCATAGCTTGAGAGACACTAATCGTACTGGCATTCTTTAAGTTGTTATACATAGTTTTTGCTAAAAACCAATGAATTATTCTCAAAGCATGAGTTCTTAGAGCATGTACCTTGCATTGGCCTCCTACCCAAGGCTCATTCAATTCAAGATCTTTAATTCTCTCCCAATTCTCCGCAGGTGAAGCATTTTCCAATTCCCAGGGAGCAGTTGGCACAAAACCTAAAATTTCAGAAAATTGAGTGAAGGTTAAAGAGTATCCTTTCTTACCTAGCTTAAAACCAACTGTGCCATCCGAATCATCTCTTCTAAAATAACATTCAAAAGAATACAGAAGATCTCTAGCCATCTCTGGGTACACCTTTGGTTTATTTTTTATGAATTCCCCCCAGTCAATGTTTTGAAGCAACGGTTCGATCTCATAATCCCACAAATTTCCAGCTGGGATATTGAGAAACAAATGACTTAAGTAGGCGGGCTGCACATAGTTGCACTTGCTGAAATAATCAAATTTGTTAACCTTTGCCCGGTCTACATATGATGGAATTTGTACCCCAGAGGAACTAGCAACATCAGGGTGTTTAGTCCTTCGAGGTGCCACTACAATCAAAGAAAACACAATGTAAGTATTAATTTCTAACACCAAATAAACTGCTTATAAGTGCATGAATATGTATGATGCATTATTTGGATAAAGTGAAAATTTAATAGCATATGTCATGCAAAATACAAAGATCATAAACAACTCTTTCACAAGGTAATTGACATGCATCAATGCAAACTAGAAATATGCCAATCAAAGAGTGGAGTTTAAAGTTTTTATTAAAAGAAAACTCATTGAGGCATTTCATCGAACACATTGTGAGCATAAGTTTGAGCATGAATTTCAAAAGCATAACCAAGAGTGTTTATTATCCAATTCTATATTAACCATCAATTACATGCACTCAACAATCATAATCATCCAAATAAGCAAAGACAATAAACATGCACACAATATGTGAAGTGCAGATTAACCTAAAAACTTAAACATTTATTGAATAGATTTGCACAAAACACTACCATTGATAATAAACAACTAGTAATTACGGAAGAGAGGAAGTAAATACTTACTTGAGAATGAGAAGTACACCAAAAATGCAATACAAAGTGGAGATGGCGTGATATTTTAAGAAGAAAAACCCGTGCCCACGTGTAAAGATGCAATTTGTTACAGAGGACTTGGGCGTGGACATGTGAAATTTCATGAAGAAAGACCCGTAGCCATGCATATTTTGTGAACTTCATCAATATAGGAACCCGTGGCCACGTGATGGCAAAGGGAAAGCCACACGTGGTCACGTGTCTGTACTGTTTTCTGCCTATCCTCTTCGATACATACCTATTCACTTGACTTTTAAATGCACATATCTCCATTTGATTTACTTACCCTTTTCATGAATCAAAACACGTAAACATACAAACATGTATAAATCAAAACATTTAAACACAAACATGCAAAAACACAAATTTGACTGAAAAGATAAAAGAGATAGAAAGGTGGAGTTCTGAGTTTTTGGAGTCTCTAGCTAGACTCTCCAAACCGATTTTTAAGTATCTTTAAGAACCATGGTTGCTTCAGCAACCTCTAGTTGTCCGATTTGGTATGGTTTAAGTCGGTGTCCATTGACTGTAAATTCACGTCCATCTTTTAAGCTTTTGATCGTCACTACACCAAGATTATTGCTTGTTATCACTTGATATGGTCCAAGCCACTTTGATTTTAGCTTTCCTGGAAACAAACGAAGACGACTATTATAAAGGAGCACTAACATTCCCGGGACAAAATCTTTTACCCTTAGATGCTTGTCATGCCATTGTTTGGTCTTTTCTTTGTAAAGTGCAGCATTTGTGTATGACCATTGTCGAATTTCATCAAGTTCATTGAGCTGCAATTTTCTTTTTTCTCCTGCATTTCTCAAATCAAAGTTAAGAAATTTAGTAGCCCAATATGCTTTATGTTCTAATTCGACCGGAAGGTGACATGCTTTTCCAAAAACAATCCTAAATGGAGACATACCTATAGGAGTTTTAAATGCGGTTTGATAAGCCCATAAGGCCTCATCTAACATAAGAGACCAATCTTTTCTAGAGTTATTTACTGTTTTTTCTAAGATTGACTTTAACTCACTATTAGATACTTCCACTTGGCCATTGGCTTGAGGGTGGTATGGGGTTGTGATTTTGTGCTTGACACCAAATTTCTTGAGTAAGGTCTTGAATTGATGGTTGACAAAGTGTTTACCTCCATCACTTATAATAGCTCTAGGTGCTCCAAATCTAGTGAAGATATTCTTTCTAATGAATTCCAGCACAATTTTTGCATCACATGTCCTAGTAGCTATTGCCTCTACCCATTTACTTACATAATCTACTGCCACCAAGATATACTCATACCCAAATGAATTTGGAAAAGGACCCATAAAATCAATGCCCCAAACATCAAATATTTCTACTTCTAGCACATTGTTCATAGGCATCTCATCTCTCTTGGATATATTTCCTACTCTTTGACATTTATCACAAGTGGCTATGAAAGATTTTACATCCTCAAATAAAGTAGGCCAGAAAAAACCTGATTGGAGTATCTTTTGAACTGTTCTATTCGGTCCATGATGACCTCCAACTTCACCCCCATGGCATTGGTGTATGATAGCTCTTTGTTTCGATTCCGGTACACACCTTCTCAATACTTGATCCGGACATATCTTGACCAGGTATGGATCATCCCAAAGGTAATGTTTGGCATCCGCTATGAGTTTTTTCTTCTGTTGCCAAGTAAATTCCTTAGGGAGATAGCCACCTGCAAGAAAATTGGCTATATTAGCGTACCATGGAACTGAATTTTCATAAGTAAAACAAGTACAAATATGTTCATCAGGAAATAAGTCAGAAATTTCTCCCTTTTCAATACTAGCATGATCCAATCTAGAGAGATGGTCAGCTACAAAATTTTCTGCTCCTTTCTTATCTTTTATTTTAACATCAAACTCTTGAAGTAGTAACACCCATCGAATAAGTCTCGGTTTGGAATCCTTCTTGGCAAAAAGGTGTCTCAATGCAGCGTGATCCGACCAAACCGTAATTTTAGATCCTAAAAGGTAAGATCGGAATTTCTCAAATGAAAAGACTATTGCCAAGAGTTCCTTTTCCGTAGTAGTGTAATTTACTTGGGCTCCAGTGAGTGTGTGGCTCGCATAATAAATGGTGTAGAAAATCTTCTCCTTTCGCTGTCCTAAAACTGCTCCAACGGTGTAATCACTTGCATCACACATGATTTCAAACGGTAAGCTCCAATCGGGTGAGGCAATGACCGATGCACTAACTAATTTTTGCTTCAATAGGTTAAAAGCCTGCAAACACTCAGTATCAAAGTTAAATGCAACATCTTTAAGTAATAAATTAGAGAGTGGCTTGGCAATTTTAGAGAAATCCTTAATAAATCGACGGTAAAACCCAGCATGACCAAGAAAACTCCTAATACCTTTTACGCTAGTTGGTGGAGGTAGTCTTTCTATTACATCAATTTTTTCTTTATCAACTTCAATGCCTTTTTCAGAAATTTTATGCCCTAAAACAATGCCTTCTCTAACCATGAAATGACATTTTTCCTAATTTAGCACAAGGTTAGTTTCTTGACACCTCTTTAAAACTAATGCTAGATTATGCAAACAAGATGCAAAATTATGACCATAAATAGTGAAATCATCCATAAAAACTTCCATAAATTTTTCAATGAAATCATGAAATATGGCTATCATGCATCGTTGAAATGTGGCAGGTGCATTACAAAGACCAAAAGGCATTCTCCTATATGCAAATGTTCCATATGGACATGTGAACGTGGTCTTTTTTTGATCTTCCGGGGATATAGGTATTTGCATGTACCCCGAATATCCATCTAAGAAACAATAAAATTTATTTCCTGCCAATCGCTCTAACATTTGATCAATAAAAGGCAATGGAAAATGATCCTTTCGAGTGGCATCATTCAATCTCCTATAATCAATGCATATTCTCCAACCTGTAACTGTGCGTGTAGGAATTAATTCATTATTTTCATTTATCACTACAGTCATTCCCCCCTTTTTAGGCACACATTGAACAGGACTTACCCAATTACTGTCAGAGATAGGATAGATAATACCTGCATCAAGTAGTTTCAATACCTCCTTTTTCACTACCACTTGCATAGTTGGGTTGAGTCTTCTTTGAGGTTGCACCACCGGTTTAAAGTTGTCCTCCATGGGTATACGATGTGTACAATAGCTTGGGCTAATCCCTTTTAAGTTGGATGTTGCCCAACCAATTGCTCCTTTATGCTTTTTGAGGACTCCAATGAGCATTTCTTCTTCTAAATCTATCAACAAAGATGAAATAATGACCGGATTAGCATTATCACTTAAAAACACATATTTCAAATGAGATGGAAGTGTTTTAAGTTCAGGGTCTCCCTTAAGAAGGGATGGTTCATCCTCCTTTTCCTTATCCTCACTGTGCTCTTGTTCCAAAATTTGTATCAATTTTTTCTCCTTTGTGTCGAACTCTTCCATTCTTTTTGGATGCATTAAGCAACTTTGAAGCTCGTCTTGGAGAATGATTTCCTCTTGCTTAGTGTTGGTACATTCTTGAACCTCATCAATAAAGTAAATAGATTCTTCAAAATCATATGAGGGATATTTTAAAATTTTATTAACATTAAAAATCATTTCCTCCTCATTAAATCTTAAAGTAATTGTTTGTCCATGAACATCAATTAAAGCTCTTGCTATGTTCAAGAATGGCCTCCCAACAATTAAAGGCACTTTTCTATCCTCTTCCATGTCCATCACCATAAAATCTACTGGAAATATAAAATTCCCTACTTTAACCAACAAGTCTTCAATGATTCCCTTTGGCCTTTTCACCGATCTATCCGCCAATTGAAGCGTCATTCGGGTTTCCTTCAAATCACCTAGATTCAATTTCCTGCAAATTGAATAAGGCATTAGATTAATACTAGCACCCAAATCACATAAAGCATTGCCAACAAAATTTCCTCCTAGTTCACAAGGTAATGTAAAACTACCTGGATCTTCCAATTTTTCAGGAATTTTGTTGGTTAATATAGCACTACAATTACCGAATAATTGAACTGTTCCTATTCCTTCTAGCTTTTCTTATTAGTGCACAATTCTTTCATAAATTTAGCATATTTAGGCATGTGTAATAAAGCTTCAGCAAATGGTAAATTTATATGCAGCTTTTTAAACATGTCTAAAAATCGACTCAATTGCTCATTTTGTTTTTCTTTTCTAGCTAGAACAGGAAAAGGTAATTGAGACTCATCAAGAACAGTGGAAACAAGTTAGTCCTTACCTTTACCTTTCTCAACCGTAGGAGGCGCTTTTTCATTATTTTCAGAGTTAGAAATACTTACCTCCGTTGTTGGTTCCACCTTTTTAGAAGAATCCTTACCAAGTTCAGTCTTCTCTAACTCTTTCCCACTCCTTAAAGTGATTGCTTTGGCTTCCTCCCTTGGATTTCGGTCTACATTAGATGGAAATGTCCCTTGAGCTCGGTTGGATAAAGAACTAGCAAGTTGCCCCATTTGGTTTTCTAGGTTCCTAATGGATGCCTCTTGGTTTCTCATCCAAATATCTTGCGATTTCCATCTAGCATCTTGACTAGCTAAAATTGAGTTTTGGGATGTCATGAAATTTGCAATCATTTCCTCAATGTTAGATTTCTTTTCTTGAGGAGGTGGAGGTTGAGATTTCTGAAAACCGGGTGGTTGGTGGTATGCTTGTGAAGGATATTGATTTGGGTAATGATGTGGAGCTTGGTTTTGGTATGGAAGTTGATTATTGGAAGTTTGATTGTGGTTGAATTGGGGTCTAGGATTGGGGTTAGAAGAACAACCTTGATTACCTTCTCTCCATGAAAAATTTGGATGGTTTCTCCATCCCGCATTGTAAGTATTGCTATATGGATTCAAGGCATTCACTTCTTCTACCATACTTTCAGCATTCTTCATTCCTAAAGGTCCTGCAATACCTACATAAGAATCAACTTCATTAGACAACATAGAGACATTTTTAGATTTAAGCTCATTAATTTCTTTTAAATGTCTTTTTTCCATTAATTCCAATTGAGCTTTTAACATTGCAATTTCATCAACATTATGAACTCCCTGTTTCTTTTGAGTTGCTCTTGAGCTTGCCCATTGAGCATCATTAGTGGCCATCTCATCAAGGAGTAAGAATGCGTCCTCGGGAATTTGATTCATGAAACTTCCATTGGAGGCTGCATCTAGCAAAGATCTTGTTGATGGATGAGTACCTGCATAGAAAATATGCATCAATTGAAAAATAGGAACTTCATGATGAGGACAACTTTTCAAGAGTCTCCTAAATCTTTCCCAAGCTTCATGGAATGGCTCCTCATAAAACTGCTGAAAATCACTAATTTGTTTCCTAATGAGGGCGGTCTTAGTAGGTTGGAAAAACTTGCAAAGAAATTTTTCTTGCATTTGTTGCCAAGAATGGATGGATTGATTTGGAAGCATTTGTAGCCAATCCCTAGCTTTTCCTGTTAGGGTGAATGGAAAAAGTTTCAACCTAATTGCATCAGTCGATACATTAGGAATTTGCACAGTGTCACTCACTTCTAAAAACATATCCAAATGTTGTGCAGGATCCTCTATATCCGAACCCGAAAATTGGTTTCTTTGTACCATAGTGATGGTAGCAGGTTTAATCTCAAAGGGTTGGTGGTGAGGGATTCTAATAGTTCTATGCTCTTCATTCTACCTAGGAATAGCATAATCCCTTATGGTTCTAGGTCGATACCCATTTTCGGGAGCTTGGTGGGGTATGTGTTGCTCTTCTATCCTAGGTGGTGGATCATTCATAGGTTGTTCAATTTCTGGGTCGTTCATATTGCCTCTTCTGTTCCTATGGAATGTCCTCTCAATTTCAGGGTCTAATGGCAAGATGGGGTTGTCTCTCACCATAAACCACTAATCAACCAAAAAGAAAATAAGAAAAGAGATGGAAAAGAGAAGAAAACACACAAAAATCACTTTAAAATCAAAGTAAACAAACAAACGCCAATGTATCCCCAGCAACGGCGCCAAAAACTTGACCGGTGTCTAGCAAGTGT
Organism: Excoecaria agallocha; assembly: GCA_037975025.1. Classification (NCBI taxonomy): domain Eukaryota; kingdom Viridiplantae; phylum Streptophyta; class Magnoliopsida; order Malpighiales; family Euphorbiaceae; genus Excoecaria; species Excoecaria agallocha. The sequence goes on along the minus strand of CM075819.1, from coordinate 15,015,427 downwards.
ACTAGATCGGCTAGTAATATAGGGAAATAAGATTATGACCCAAAATATCGAACCCAAGGGAAACTTGTGCTTGCATGTGCTATTTCAATTTCAAAACCAATTTTGTGTGTAAAGAGAGAAGAAAAATCCTAAAGTTGTGATGATTTGAAAACTAAGTTAAAACGATTGCAAAGACTAAAGTAAATAAGAGATCTATTTGAAAACAAGTAAATTGAATGAGTTAAAAATCAATGATAAAAACAACTTTCACTAAAGGACTATCCACCTTAACAAGTATTGCTATAACTTAATTAAACAAAAACATACAAGTGATCATGGAAAATTCAGTTTATTAAACCCAAATAACTTTGTTCAAGATTATTATTCCAAGTATTAAATTCCCTTATTCAGAACAATTCAAAACTTAGCATAGCCAAATTTCCCTTGATGCTAGTAAGGGAGTGGCAGGTAGAGTTTTTGAGTGAGAGAATTTCTTTTCTCTTAATTGTTCACTCAACACTAAGATCCCTATCAATTGGATTTTTATAGTTAGGTTAAAAAATTCAAGTTCATAATGGGATTGAGCTCTTTAAAATTGCTGAAAAAAATATTAAATGGGATTTTATAATTATTAATAATTTATTTGGGCTCAATTAAATTCAATTTAAATTCTTTCATAAAAGACTATGCACAAAACCCACAAACTAGGCCCTTCATGCATACACTTGGATTTAATCACCCAAATGAATTCCAAATCCATCCAAATTAAATATTTAGGCTTCATAACACTTATGAAATATATTAACTTGTTTTGGTCCAAGAATTAGGCCTCTAAGGCCTTTTATCAGGGTTTGGCGTGTAACCCTTCCTCTAGAGGGTTTCTATGCCAAAACCAATCTTCTAGGCCTCTTTTAATTTCTTCAAAGGATCAATTAATTATTATATCAGCCCTATAACTCTTATAGTCTAATAATAATTTTTTATGAAATAGAATATTTCAATTAGGTTCATTTTACAAAATATTTTTAAAAAGTTCTACGAACAATTTTACTTGATCATAATTAATTAAACTCTTTAATTAATTATTCTCTTGTTCACTTCTCTATTCCCATAATAATATCAAATATTATTATCCTTGTAATTTTACCATTTTATCCTTTTCTCTATATGCGTGTGACCTATTGGGTTGCTGTCCATATTGGCAGTATAATATATAATTGTGAGTTATATTCAAAACTCACATAATTTAAACTTCTTTAAATCATTTCATCAATCCCTATTAATATTTATGATACACTATTATGCAAGTCATGATTGGCCTCTATCTAGGCATAATGACTACCCAAATGTCAGGAAAGTCAAGCGATTTGACTATACCCTTCCATAAAAATTGTTACCGTGCAATTACTCCTTTCACCACTCTTATCTCAATTAGATTCTGAGTATGGATTTCTGTCAACTCATATAAATCTAATTATGTATGTTTTATTAATTTATCCACTATTCCCAAAATGCCCTTCATGGATCCCTATCCATCTTGGCATATTACTCTAGCCAGAGATTCTATAAACAAGGCAATTATAGAATCATGTGAGATAATTTCCCTTAATAAATTTGGGATGGTGAATCCTTTTTCAATCACTCAACTATCTTCAAATAGGTCATGATATACCCAACCTCCTAACTATGTTTACCACTAGTTGGAAGTAATCAGTTATAGAGTCAAAGTATACCACTTGCTACTTAAGATAACTTTGGTGATCTCAAGTCTAAGGATACTTGCACAACCGCTATGAAGAGATTCCTCACTGACATAGATTTAATAATATCCATGTGAGGATTCTCTTTGTAGGTCTCTAATGAACTTGTTTTTCTAACAAGCATCCACATGTTAGCTTTGATTATCTTTCATAATCATAGTTATGAGAACCATTGCTTGAACCATTCAAGAAGTATAATATGTGCTAGTCTGTCTGAATTAACAATGTCCTATCTTGTTAATTCTATGACTAGGGATATTTAGATATTAATACATTTGCATGCAATAGACATCTCACATCATGAACACTTTCATGATTGCCTTTTCACTGTGTTTATAATATCTAGGACTTCATTTATTAATATAAGATTTACAAACTCATGTATTTAAACATAGCATTAATAAATGAATGATGCCTTTTATCAAGAATATATGTTCATACATATGAAATACATCCCTTTTACACGGGCTCTAGGGCATACTCTCTAACATTAGCTACTTAAGGAATCAAGTATTTTTATACCCGAAAACATTCGTCTTTAAACAATATAGGCAATACATTAATTTACTCTTTCCTAAATTACCTACCTTACCAATAAGATGAGGGCAAATTTAAATTAATTACATAAATCTTCATTATTGTGCTTATCATTGTATATTTTTTATTTCGTCTGCTATTGTTCCTCTTTCTCCTATTTTTGTTTTTCTTTTTTTTTCTTTTTTTCTCTCTTTTTTTTGTTTTTGTTTGTTGTTTTCTTTTTTCGTTCTCTTGTTGATATATCATCCTCCTTCTACTGCTCCTATGGGGCTCTAACTTCTTAATTACATTTTTCTTTCTTTTTTTTGTTTTTTCTTAGTTTATTATACTCTGCTCCCATAAACTACTCAAGGAAAAAAAAACTTGGTTCACCCACAAACTAAAATAAAATAACTAGTAGTGTAGGCAGGCAAATGAAAAACAAAAGCAAATGCACTAGAAATTTAATTTCAATGACATAAATAACAAACAAAATAATTTTATAACATTAAGAGGATGAAATAAATGAAGAAAATTAAAAAAATTGAAGAAATGCCTACCTCAAAGCTTTAATGGCAGAACAAAAAACAGAAGATAACACTCGAAGATAAAGGTAGCCTTTTGAGCGCAGTTTGAATGAGGTTCAAATGGCACCAACAACATGAAAATTGGGGTTTGAAAGAAGGAGAAATGAGCAAAAAAAAATTCTCTTGAAAGGAAATGTCGGGTTCCAATAAGGAGGAGAGAAAGGCAATGAAGAAGAAGAAGAAGAAGAAGAAAAAGAAGAATAAAGCTTTAAAAAGGTAATTTTTAGTGAGTCACGGACCAAGGCCATAAGTCACTTGGCGAGTCACGGACCAAATGCGTGACTCACAGACAAAACAGTGCAGTTTAACCAAAAGAGGGGTGAGTCAAAGATCGAGGAGCCATAAGTCAAAAATAATTCATGGACCGAGTTTGTGAGTCAAGAAAGACGGTTAAAAAATCCCTGAAAATCGTGAAAACCGAAAGGATGAGATTAATGGCCATTAATGTCTACTTAATTACAACTATTTATAATTCAAATTAATTTAAATCCTATTATTATTTTCCTAAATCAATTTAAATAATAATAATAATAATTATTATTATTATTAAAATAGATCCCTGCTATTAATATTTATTTATTTTTAATCTAGCCAAATAATGAATTGTAATAATTAATAAACAATAATTAATAATTTCCAATTAACCAATTTTCATACATATATAGCATTTAACATATTACTCACTCCCTGAATGATGTTGCAATGGCCCTTCAATGTTGACAAATTTGCCCTTGCAAAATCAAAGAAATGAGGCATAGTTAATTATGCAAATGCATGTCCCATGCAAAAAGGAATGCATTATCCACGTAATTTGATAATGACTCAAGGTACAGGGAAGTGAGTTAAACAAGTCAAGATCTAAGGGAGTGAGTCACTCTTGGCCTATAAATACCCTTAAACCTCTACATTCAACCTTTAGCAATCTTCTTATTCCAAGTAAGTATTTTATAACTTCATTGTTTAATATTATCTTTTCTTTCTATTGCCTTTTCCTCAGTCTGTCTATTAGCATTACTTTATTGCATTATATTATACTATTATTACATTGTCTTACTGTTTTATGTTAATAATATGCATTGTTAATATACTACGACTTTCATTAATTAAAATTTTTTATTTTGTTTATTATTTTTTTTGCATACCGTCTATTTTTAATGATGGAAAATTTTTATACCAAAGTGTATAGACTGCTTGATGCCCCCAGGACCTGGAAAATTTTGATTCTGGGCCTATATTCTTGTCTAAAATTTCTACGAAGAGTTCAACTTGACACCAATCTTTTGTTGGTAGCCGCTCGATATTGGGATCTTCGATTTCATGTTTTCAAGTTCACCTATCAAGAGTTATGTCCTTTGGCTGAGGAGTTTGCCAAAATTATGGGCATGCAATTCCACCCTGGAACTTTGCCTTGTGTCTCAAATTATGTACTAGATTATCCAAGAGATGTTAGTCAGACCCTAGGAATGCTGCCCTATGTTATTTTTAGATTGGTGACTTAACAAGGATTTATTCCTCTAGAACCACTGCTTGATGCACTGAATGATTTTTCTGACATACCTACTTTCCAGGTTAGTGTTATTCTGTTGATTTGTCTCCCTTTGTACTTAATAGTGAATTCGGGGGAACCAATCAGTGATCATTAACTACTCGGCATCATCGATGGCATTCCCAATGGCTTAACCCCTTTTCCTATCATATTAGAAACCATTCTTAGCTTGGATACTGTTTGTTCTGACCCTATTGTAGCTTTTTCTAGGAGCTCCTTATTACTCTAGGTACAATTATTGCTTTGAAGGTAATGCACCCCTTGTGGGTTTTCACACTAGCTTTTCTTAGCAAAAAATACATCTTCGTAGATTTTCACATAACCTTGTGCCTTATTTTTGCTTAGGATGAACCTAATTCAACCACAACAGCTTTTCATTTATTCTTTTTATTATTCTATTCATTCATTTTTTCATTTTTTTTCCAAGTGTGGCTATATAAGAAATTGAGGTTACTTGAGGAACCTTCCCCTAGAGTCATTACCACGTACTCTTTGAGACATTATCTTTTTAGGAGATGACTTTACAACTTCAACTCACTATAGAAAGGCTTTGATGGCTAGCGACAGTAAATGACAGTGATATCAGCTTCATATGTATATGGCTGGTTCTTGATTATGTGACCTAGGATGGTCAGTCTAGTTGTTTTTCGCTATGTAGCCTGCATAAATCTACTTTCTGTGTAGTTTCTCGATGTGCTCATCAATTTGGGGAAATGACAAGACATCATAAGATGCCTGCTGTCATTTTAAAGAGGTACCCTATTTGTCACTTTCTTTTTTGGTTACCATTATCTCTGGATGCAACTATATGCAAAAGCTAACATTCGAAACCCAATTGATTGTAACTTTACCACCTCTGTTGCATATAAAAAATGGATATCTAGTCCCTTAGTTGATAACATAATGCACTGGTTGAGATGAGGCTCAAGTGAAAGTAGTAAAGGATGATCTTTAGACTCAAACATATAATGTAAAATAAATATGTACTACTTTTTATATTTAACAAAACAACTCAGAGTATGTATAACAAATTGCTCTTATTTATATTAACATATGAGTTTGTGTTACATATGATAATATTTTCACATATTTTCATTATACATGATCACTATTTTAACATTAGGTCCAAAAGTACAAAACTCTATTTATTCATAGGACTGGATCTTGAAAGCATCTTTCTCCTATTATCAATTAGCCCTATCAGGTTTTTTTGATTGAACATTTTTATTCTGCCTCTAATTTTAGCCCAAAATGCCTTTTTTTCATTTTTTAATTTGGTGAGGTGCCTAATTTTAGCAAGGCTTTAGTTTACTGGTTTTTAACTTATAGGGCTATATTCTCTTCTTTTTCTCTTTTATTTTTATCATTTTTTAGAGTCTAGCCATGGAACTTTTTTAGCCTATCAATATTAACCGACTCCTTAAATTTATTCCCATCACTATCTATAACACCCCTAAATTTGTCTATGTCGGATATGGTATGATGTAGAGCATAGAAGGTAAACTTAGGATAGTTTTTGAGGTGATTGGAATTGGATAGAGTGGGAAAACTCAGAAGTATAAAGGTTAAACATGCTCGAACTAGGGAAATCCGAGACAGGTGATCCAATAGTCAGTGTGACCTAAGAGTAGATTATGAAATTACATGTTAAACAGAGTCCAATGGTGTAATTTGAGGAGAAATTGAGGTCAAATAGGCCTCCAAATGCGCAGTTAAAGGAAATTTCACGGTTGCACGTAGGGTTTGACCATGAGTTTAACTGAACCTTTGAGTAGCTTAGAGATTTTCAACTACTCCCATATTTCACACACACCTTATAAATAGCATAAAGACGCTTTGGAAACTAAAAAATGGTAATTCTGACAATTCTAGAATTTTGAATTTTGAACCGGCTGCGCAGGTTGCTAAAACTAGAAGTATATTGAAACGGTGTCACAATGAGCTAAAATTTTAATCATATGTTCTAAAATAATTTAGTGCATGTAGGATAAAATTTTGAAGCATTCTAACAATTGAAAGATTGGTTTCAGAAAAGAGGTCAAGAAACAGAGAAAAAAGGGGTTGACCAAAGTTTGACCAAGGTTTTAAGAATAGCAGATGATCTCTAAAAATTTTTAGAGTTTATAGATCTACTAAAGATGATTCAAATTAGTGTCTGAAAGTGAAAAATAAATTTTCTGACAAGTCTGAATTTTGAGTTTTTGATTAGCCAAATTTTCCTCTAAAACTGGAACTATACTAAAATGATCTCCATATACCCTAAAATTTTAACTACACCCTCCTGTATATGTCTCAACATTCAGGTAAAATTTTAAGGCATTTTGACAATGGAAACATTGGTTTTAGAAAGATGGTTAAAAAATCGAGAAAAAGGTTGGTCAAGGTTTCAGTAGAAATTTAAAAATAGTAAATGATCTCTAGAAATCACAAAAATTTCCAATTATACCTCAAATTATATTTAGAATATATTGGTGTAAAAAATAAATTTTACGGTGATGTTAAAATTTTTTTTATCGGACTACCTTGGGTAAATTGAAATGAAAACGGGCTCAGATTGGCCTGAAAATTTATGTGGAGGCATAATTTATTATTTTAAGTATGAAGAAATTAATTAGAAGTGAATTTTAGTAAAGGAGAGAGAAATACTTTTTGGTATACTAAATGGGCTTAAAAATTCAAATTGGGCTTAAGTTAGGCCAAATTCCTTTAAAAGAACCAATTTGGCCCATTACCTCAAGTATAAATAGGCTGAAGAGTCTCTGAATTTCCAAAAATTTCTTCATTCTTCTCCATCTTTCTTCAGCTTCTCCCTTGGTCGAAACCCTTCTCTCTCATTTTTCCCTTCACTTCTTTAATGTTCTTTAAATTTCTTCTTAAATACGAACCTCTTCATAATACTCTAGCCCCTCTAAAACATTATGGCAGTCCCTACATTTCATTTTGGGAGATAAAAGTGGGAGAAATCAAAGATTAAAGTTTAGGTATCAAAATTGAGGAATTAAGAGGGAAGGAAGGATTCTCAAGGAGAAAAATGTAGAAAGTGAAGATTAGGAAGTGGAGAATGTGAATTCAAGGTACGTGGATACAAACTACATTCAATTTCATGAAATCTTATATTTATAGTGTGAAATTTACAATATTTAACTAGAAGAAGTTAAGGAATAACGAGAAATAATTCAATGTGACAATGCAAAATGATGTTTTAAAGTGAAATAAATAAGAAATAAGGAAGAAATCAAACGATTATTAAGGAAGTGAGGTGGGGGCCAAATGGTATCCTAGGAAATTCTAAGTGAATTTGATGAATTATAAGATGTTAGATATAGTTTTAGCATTATAATGATAACTAAAGCTACTATAATGAAATTGAAGAAAGAATAATGTAGGTATATGAGATTATACATGAAACAAAATGGTGGTTATTAGGGGATTTATATATATATGTTAGGGTAGAATTATGAAATAAGTTGGCATAGCCTAATAAACTAATGAATTGTAGTAATATTAGTTTAATTAAGTGGAGAAAACAATGTGAGAATGATAAATTAGGGAGTGGCCGAATTATGCACTTAATCTTAAAATAATGGAATTTGATATTTGATAATATGTTCCATAATAATTAATCCATACAACATATAAGGAATACAATAGAGATAATTGGAATGAAAAATGGTAAAAATATATAATTATATCTAAGTGAACATAAAGATAGGAGCAATGATAACTCAAGAATATTAATGGAAATTAAATATAATTTAATATACTAGTAATTAAAATGAACATAAGAATATTAATGTTATAAGAGTGGAAGAATAACCATAACGTATGTGCAAAATCGTCATGAGACTGTATGGCTTATACTGGAAAAATATTATATTTTATTGTGCATAGAGTAATATTAATATGCATAGGTGAAATTATGTGTATAATGTTAATGAACGTATATTAAATAAGAACTGATGATGTGATACAGGATGAAAAATAATAAAATTGATGGCATGAACATGTAATATGTTGCAAAATAATTAATGCCCTTAGTGCTCAGTAGGCAACCTAGGACCCTAGGATAGTATGGCTAGCTATAGGGGCTCTTACTTCACAGTGTTATGTAACTGCATTGTTACTGTATTAAAAAAGTGAAAATATACTGTTAGTCGACTCATTACACTGACATATTAGAGAGTAGCATCATACCTTAGTGGTACGATCGCTCCCGCTTACTGAATTTATTCATCCGCTTATTCGGTTTATGGTTTTTCTATTGTCTACAACTAGGGGTAAAATAGTAATTTTGTATAAAAACTATGAAAAGGGGTATTTACGGCTTTTAAAAATATTAAAAATTTGAATACGAATGAAATAAGGTGAAAAATGAGGTATATATGTTCAATAAGGGAAAAAACATAATTATGCGATTAACTGAGGGCAAAATGGTCAATCAGTGGTAAAAATGTGGTTAAAATGGTCAAAATAAGTAATTTGATTAAAAATGGCAAAATAGTAATTAAAAAAGTCACAGGGACTAAATGGAAATTTTCCATCTAAGGAAAAATTTTTAAGACTAAAATGTAATTTGTGTAATTAAAAGGAAATAAAAGCCAAAGAAAGTCCACTAAGTCCAATTTGGAGTTAAATTAATTAATTGGAAGAAAAGTCAACAGAAAAAGTCAAAATTTGGTCAAAATTGAAAAAGTCAAATTTCAAGGTAGAATTTCTCAATTAAACTAGAAAAAATATGAAAATTAAATATGAAAGAAAATTTTTGAGCCAATTAGGAGAAAATTTTAAGATGAGGAGAATAAATTTGGAATTCATAAAATTTGGAATTTAATTAAATTATTAATTAATTAATTAATTTAAATGCATAGGATATATTGAGTGAATTTAATGGTTAGTGTGCTTGAAATGATACATTTATTTGATTGCGTGATGAATTGCATTGAAGTGCTGTGTTGATTGATTGAAGTTTTGTTTGAATAAATTTAAATAAACAACAAGTGAAATTATGATACAGCCAAAAGTTAATAAAATAAAAGAGGAAATTTGTAGAATCAATCAAAGAAATAAATTTCAGGATTAAATTGAAAGGAAAAAAAAAAGAAAAATGAAAGATAAACTAGGAATTTAAGAAACAATCAAAAAAGCATTGATTTAGTCAATGAAAAAGATTTAATAATCCAAATAAAATTGTAGAACAAATGAAGAATTCAAAAGTAATAGTAAAAGGCAGTACAAAAAGGTTACCAATTAATTGTCAAAGTGGGAAAACTACAAATAATTAGAAATGAAATAAGGTAACAAGCGTACTACAATTCCATTGAATTGATTTATGACATAACGAAGATAGCAGAAAATGTAGAGAAATGGTAACAATAAATTTGTCGAATTAAGAGAGGATTAGATATTAATTAAATGTAAGTAATGCAGGGGCAATAACATAAAGTCATATGAAATCTAGATAACAAAGGAAGGAAATCAGAGTAATAAGTTAGTCGAAATGAACAAAAACTTTAAAATAGATAAGAAATGGAATAAGAAAATTTATAATAATAATACTTACAACGAAAATCAAATTTGGATTGTTGAAATTTTATGTAGTTGTACCCACCACTATTGCTTAACATGTGGTTTGTTGGCTACGTACAAAGACAGGTACTGGATGGTGATAAAGGAGAATGACATGGCATGTATATGAAGGACGAAAAGATCGTGTAAGTTCGAGACATTTATACATAACATGACCCGTAAAAATCTAGAATTTATCTATGTATGTACGGGTAGTGCTGTGAATTATGATATTTATGTATGTTTGAGTATGTATGTATACAAATGATCTATGTTGATAATGATGCTATTTAAATAGAAAATAAGAGAAATAGGACTGAACTGTGGGTGTCACACTGTCACTTAGTATTGCAGCACCTTTGGACAGTAACTCCTCAGCACAAATGGGCCTTCCCATATCGATCTGAATTTGCCTCTAATATCGAGCAAGCCTGGTCTAATCTTTTTGAAAGCTAGGTCTCCTTCCTTTAGAGGGTGTTTCCTAATCTTCTTTCTAAAAGATCTTGCCAACCTCTTTTGATAGATCTGATTTTGATAATAAGGTTGCATTTTTTCTCCATCTAACAAATTAAGTTGTAACAACCTTTGTCTGGCCCATCTCTAGAAGCTCAGCCTGTAGAACTTCCTGCAACAATTGATGCTTGATTTTCACTGGCAATACAACTTTTATCCTATATACTAGAGAAAATAGAGTAGCTCTTATGGAAGTCCTAGCTATAGTCTTATATCCCTAGAGCACGAAAGGTAGTTTTTCATCCCAATCCTTATAAGTTTTGACCATCTTGGCTAAAATCCTCTTGATATTTTTATTGGTTGCTTCAACTGCTCTATTTGCTTGAGGCTAATAGGGCAAAGATTTATCTTGCTGAACCCCATACTTTTTAAGTATTCATTTAGTCTCCCCTCAAAAATGGGATCGATTATCAAACACGATATGATGTGGGAGCCCATATCTGCATATTAGATTCTTTTCAATAAACCTTGCCATTTCTCTAGCACCTAAATTCTTGAAAGACTACCTTTATCCACTTTAAGAAGTTGTCAATGGCCACCATGATGAAACTATGCCCATTTAACGTAGGTGGATGGATCTTTCCCATGATATCTATACCGCAAGTAGCAAATGGCTATGGTAAAGTAAGGTTGCACAACTCTGACACCGATATATGCATTAGATCAACATATTGCTAGCACAATTGACATTCCTTCACATATTTGGAACAATCAGTATCTATGGTTAGTAAAAAGAACCCTTGGCGCATTATCTTTTTAGCCAAGGCTAAGCCGTTCATGTGAGCACCACAAACCATAGTATGAACTTCTTCCATGACCTTTTTGGATTCTTTTTCATTTATACACCTCAACTGCAAATTGTCTACTTGTCTTTTGTAGAGCACCCTATTCACAGTGATGAACTAAGTGGATAATTTGCATAGTATTCTTTGGTCTTTTTTTGTGGCCTCTATCGAAAGTACAAATTTCTCCAAGTAGTTCTAAATATCAAAATACCAAGGCTCTCTATCATCTGGCTCGATATCCATTACTCGTTCCACCTCAAAACATGGTTTGTCAAAGCCAAAGATAAGTGTAGACTTTATACGTACCCCTTCTGAATTATCCCAAATCGACATTAGTGTTGCTAAAGCATCAGCTAGCTGGTTTTCATCTCGAGGAACATGCTTAAAAGTACAAACTTTAAGTTGATTAGCTAATGCTTTCAGATATCTTGCATAAGGTACCAATCGTTCTTCTTTTACTGCCTATTCACCCTTTGCTTGGTAAACCACCAGGGATGATTCACCACAAATCTCAACGTTCTTTGCCCCCAAAGCCAACAAGGTTTCCAATCTAAAAAAACATGCCTCATATTCAACTTCATTATTAGTAGCCTTATATCTGAGCTTTTTGGCTAATGGTAACTTTTCTTCCTTAGGAGTTATCAGGGTCACTCCTATTTCTACACCTTTATTGTTTACAGCTCCATCAAATAACAAATACCACCCTTGAACTACTGTGTCACTAACATCCTCATCGAGAAATTCATAGGAGATTTCTTTACCCTCCAAAGGTTGGCCTGCTAAGAATTCTACCATAACTCTTCCTTTGATGGTTTTTCAAGTGATATATTCAACATTAAACTCTTATAGGGGGATCAACCATCTTCCCATCTTTCATAATAGTGATGGTGCATCCTATAAGTACCTAAGAGGATTATGCTTGGCCACTGCTTGCACCCTATATGATGGAAGTAATGCCTTAGCTTCTTAAATGCCTAAATGTCTGACAAACAGATTTTCTCTACCTTTACATACTTAGCTTCGCATGGCAAAAATTTCTTACTAAGATAATACATGGTTTATTCAATCCTGAAATCATCCTCTTAGGCCATTATAGCTCCCACTAAACTATCCTTTATAGCCAAATATAAAATTAGAGGTTTCCCAACTAATGCCAGTCTCAACATCGGTGGATGTAAGATGTACTCTTTAATAGTATCAAAAGCTACTTAACAATCCTCATTCCACACTACCAGCTGATTTTTTTGAAGTAGATTGAAGATGGGCTCACATATGAAAGTTAGTTTGGCGATGAAGTGACTGATGTATTGTAGCCTGCCTAAAAACCCTCAAACTTCCTTCTCCTTTTGTGGCACTGTCATTTCCCTATTGGCCTTCACCTTGTTAGGATTTACTTCTATTCCCTTCTAACTCACAACATGGCCCAGAAGCTTTCCTAAAGTCACCCCAAACACATACTTCTTTGGGTTCAATCGCTGGTTGTATTTGTCAATTCTTTGAAAGAATTTTTTTAAGGCCTCAAAATGACCTTTTGGGTTACTGATTTAACCATCATATCATCAACATACACCTCCACCTCTTTTTGGATCAAATTGTCTAAAATCTTCATAGCTATCTCTGATAAGTAGCCTTCGTATTTTTCAACCCATACGGCATGACCCTATAAGCATATGTGCCCCATTCAATAATGAATGCAGTCTTGATCCTATCCACCACTTTGTTTAGGATATGATTGTACCCATCTCCAAAGTTGTACATTGCATAAGAAGCAGCATTGTCTACCATAACAACTATATGAGGGAGGGGGAAATCATTTTTAGGACAAGTTTTGTTCAAATCCCGATAATCCACACAAATTCAAACCCTTATGTCGTTTTTGGCGACTGGAACCACATTTGGCAGCCAAGTAGGATACTAGATCGCCACTAAGAACTTGGCTTTTATCTGCTTCGTATGTCTTTTTTAACCTTTTCTATCCATTCTGGCTTTAACCTCCTGAGCTTCTACTTGATAGGCTTGTACCTAGGGTAAGTAGGAATGGTATGTTCAAAAACTGCATGATCGACTCCTGGCATCTCTTCATAGGCCCAGGTAAAGACTCTTTCATATTTTTTAATATTCTCTCAAGGTTTCTCCTCTCTTCAGGAGAAACATCAGATGCTATTAGGATTTCTCTTGGGTTTTCAAGAGTGCCTAGATTGAATGGAGTAGTATTTATTGAATTAATGTCAAAAATGGATGCTTTATAATCATGATCGGGTGAAATGAAGTCATACAAAACATCACACAAGTAAGCAAAGTATTCATATTATTAATATAAGAGGACCTATATACATCATTATTAAAAAGTTCAAATACAAAAAGTGTATCTACAAAAGCATCCTCATCTATATGCCTCAGATGAGCTTGCCCCATCTCTTGCATTATGTGGAGTCTCTTGAATAGCCTCTATAGCATTCTTTTTGATATCCTCATTCAAATTAGGTACAGGAACTTCAAATTCAACTTTTCCCTTCCCTTTAAATCTAGAAGTTAGCAATTCTTGAGTCAAAAATTTCTTTAGACACATCATCCCACTCAGATAACTTAATCATGATCTCCTCATCCTATAACCCCTTAACAGGCTTAATGGTCCCACTAGTCCATTTAAAAACATCATTGAATATCTCAAAGCTAGGGAAGAACTCTCTTCTAACCATCACAAACTCGATCTCACCACAATACTGGAGTGGAGCAGATGTGGGAACAAAACTATCAAGGATGTGTGGCACATCTTCTGGCTTCATCGAGTTTTTCTTCTTATCATCAAAGCTCTTATAGCCTAATCCCCTTAGATTAGTCTGTCTTGTAGTGGTGATAGCTTTAAAAGGAGCATGGGACTTTTTACCCAAACCAACTCTTAGCAGAAACTTCATTTTTTTCATCATATTTACCACTTGAGGGGCAGCATCTTGTACACTTCCATCATAAGCATCAATAAGAAATACATGAAATCCACTAAAAGGCTTATTAGCTATCCCCAATGCAGACACTTAATTTTCTCTAATAGCTCTTATAGTGACTATTTCACCTTCGTGGGGAATTTTGATCATCTGATTAAGGGTGGACGGAACTCACCCTAACTTATGAAACTAGGGTCTCCCCAGCAACATCAAAAAATTAGCAGGTATAGGCAATACAACGAATTCTTTTTGAACGCTAATCATGTTGGTTTTCACATCAGCCTTAAAAGTACCTACTGCTTGCTTGCGGGAATTATCGTAAGCTATGACCACCAGATCATACTTGTTCAGTATGGACTCATTTAACCTAAAAGCTGGAAGTGCTACCAATGAGCATACATTGATTGAGGAACCATCATTTACCATTACACATATTGTGCTTCCCATTGACCTGGACCTTTATATATAAGGGATGATTATATTCCCATCTTTCAATGGGTAGATCCCCATTGGTATATACAAAGTTCTCTCCAACACCTTCTCTAACCAACTCTAGTAGCTTTAAAGGTGAAATAGTTATGGCAACACTGGACTCACACAAATCCTCCACCACATTTTTCCTATAGGAAGGTGATTGCCTAAGAAAATCCCATATTGAAATCTGAGCAACATTTTTCTTTAACTGCTTGAGAATTCAATCCTTCTCTTACTCCTTTTCAGTAGGCAACAGTTGAGAATCTACTAGTCTTTCCACTTCAGGTACTACTCTGCCACTTTGGGTAATCAATTTCACTTCCTGTTCATTCTCAAAGTCCCATAAATCAAGCGGACCAACACAATCTTCATCCTCACTAGGTGACTCCTAGCAATCGACCACACATACTCCTAATTTGTCCTTTTCTTCCAAATCAACCTATTCAGGGAAAATAATGGCCAAATGTTCATTACCATACAGATCATATAACATATACCATTTTGGGAGTCCCAAACTGATCATTGACATTGGCAGCAGGATTGTGTGGTAACCTCCCTTTTGTTTCTCTAGATCAATGATCAATTTGCTATTTATGATATCCTAGATCCTATCCCTCAAGGTTCTACAATAATCTATCAAATGATCAGTGTGCTGATGGTGTACGTAGTGCTGATCGGCCCTATGATTGGGCTGGCTTTGGCTCCTGGCAAGTTTAGTTAGCAAAGGCTACAACTTCCCTCCTTTGGGAATATATCAAGTACCCAAGATAAGGATCAACCTAGGTTTGAATAGTATCTCTGAGTACCTTCGGTGGTAGATACTTCAGCTATCTTTCCAATCACACTCGTACCACTATGACCTCGATGCCTAGAACTAAAACCAACGTTACTTGCATAACTTGCTTTTTTAGCTAGGTATTCACCCTCAGCTTCAATGGTAATATCTTTCAAAGACTCTCAATCCTTCAGTCCCTTCATTTTTAAGCCTTCCCTTAGATAGGGACTGGCATTCTGAATAAAAAGTCTGATTTGGTTAGAAGTATCAGGCTCTCTCTTCATTCCATTACCCGATTTCTCCACCTTGTCAGATACTCATGAAAGGATTCATTTGACTTCTGCTGTAGTAGCTCGAGGTCCTTCAAAGTGACTTCTATCCTTGTACAACAATCGTATTGCTTTAGAAATTCCTCTATCAACATGTCCTAATTCTCCTTGGTGTGCCTATCTAGGCTATGATACCAATCGATGGCAGGGCCAGTGAGACTAAGGCTAAAATATTCAACCTTTTGCCTCTTAATGAGAGTAGTGCCCTTCAAAACCAAGGTATGCTACTTAATGCGGATAGAGGGATTGAACATGCCATCAAACTTAGGTAGATCAGGCATTTTTAAATGTTGAGGGAGTAATCTTCACTTTCCAAATTCCTATCCTCCGGACTAACCCCTTTTCCTACTGATAATACCCGAGCCATCACTTTTATTTTCTCCTCAATCTTCTGAAGGACTAGGTTGTCCATCCTAGACTGTTTTCCCTTTTGAGCTTGTATTGCAAGTAGCTCTTTTCCTTCTACTTCAAGAAAAAAATCCTCTTCAGGTGCAATTCCCTTATCCTTTCGTTGCTTTGTAAGCTGAACCTTTAACCCAATTCCTCTCAACTTAGCTATTAAAGAGGGTCCCACTTAGGTAATGATAGGAATGCCTCCAATAGTCACAAGCTCTCTATAGGCAACAATAGTTGTTAAAGGCTACTAGCCAACAAGCTATGGCAAGGAGTTCATTATATCAGTCATCATGGATCCCATCCTTCTCTCAAACTCATCAAGCCTTCTATACAATTCCTGACTATTAACAGCTTCAGTTTGTATAGGATTTGCCATATTTGCTCTTTTAGACGCTATCTCAAAGATTTTAGCCAAGCCTAAATTTGTCTCTAACATTGACTCAAACTTCCTTGACAAAGATCTTTTGACTAAACGTCCATCTGAACTCCTAAACTAGCCTGCTCACTCTATGATGGCTAGAACTACTGACGTTCAATCGAGGCTCTAATCTTCTAATACCTCAAAAAGGACTTTCCACTACTAATATATATCAAGTAGAGCTATCACGACTTCCCTCTGAGTGAATTCCTAAAGAAATTGAGGCTCAAAACTCATCTAGGTAACGCTCATCTTCCCATAGCAAGTTAAATTCTCAAACTACGTGAATGACTCTACAATGGTTAAAAAAACTGGTTAACATGATTCATGATTATACATAGAATGTATGAGCACATGGCATATTATTTTTAAA
Organism: Excoecaria agallocha; assembly: GCA_037975025.1. Lineage (NCBI taxonomy): Eukaryota > Viridiplantae > Streptophyta > Magnoliopsida > Malpighiales > Euphorbiaceae > Excoecaria > Excoecaria agallocha. The sequence continues at coordinate 14,998,469 of CM075819.1, read as the reverse complement.
ACACATGCGTAAATCAAAAACAACCTTTCCAACCTTATTTCTCCCATACAGGTGGTCATATGGTCTCTTCCCTAGGTGGGATTGATTCATAGGTTAATAGGGAACCCAATGAATGCGCATGATGAGTGATGAAACGTCAGCAACATATCCTATATTTATTAAAGCGTAAGAAAATGTATTGTTGATCTCTATATACTTATATCGTTCAAGTAAACAAAGATAGGCCTACTGGGGTATAATAGTCTTTGATTAGGACCTACCTTAATTTATTAAAACCTGACCAAGTATATAGATATCTAAATAGCAAGTAAAGTGTTATGGTACATGTCACCTGGGGAAAGTATCTATGTCACTACATAGGGCTTTGGTCTGGTAGTACAACTTTAGGGTTACCCAAGCATGACCTCTGCCAATGAATCTAACTCATCACGAGCATAACAACCAGTTGGGTTACTATTTAAAATACCTCAAAAGGTATAAGGCTTGTGTTGGTCGTCCTCCCTAGCATTTGCCTATATTGAGTGAACATAAGGTCATACTTTGAGATTACACCTGGGTTAAATGGAGATGCCTAACTTAAATCTAAAGCCATAGTATGTTTTAATGCAACTTGTTTTAGAAGAAAACTAATGTAATCAAGCCATAAATAATTGTTTATATTATACCTAACAAGCTGCTTTCAAAATGAAATCTCAAACAATCCCTAATGGAGTCGCAAATGTGATGCACACCGAACCCTGTAGGCATTCAGTTGGTTCTCGAAACCCATTTTTAGGGCTTGAGACCGAACTAAGATTCATCTGACATGTGAAAGCCAATCGCTTCGCAATGAACACGGATCCCACTTAACAAGTGATGCCCTCAAGCCTAAAAAATACACGAGACAACGTATTAGAGTATCCCTGTCTATTCACTAACGATCTACCTACGAGACGTCTGCTGAGCATTATAAAGCTTGCATTTTGGAGTCACCACCCAATAGAAATTAGGATAGTGATTCTATTACCTCGTGAAGCTAAAGACTAAAGATAGTTTGGATCTTACCGCTACTCACATACTTGGTTAATAGTAATATAATTGATTGTTTACAGTGAATTACCTAAAATAAACACCAAAGCACGTAGAAAGTAATAAAAACATATAGAAAATGGTGATATTGACATTGGTCCCACTGTGAGGGATTATTTAGTTTGTTTTAATTTATCATTCAAACAAAACATTTTACAAGAAATCATAATAATAAATGTACAAACATACATAAATTAGGGTATTAATTGAATTTGAGAATTTTGATTCCTGCATGCATATTTACAAAAATTATTTCCATGTTGGTTTGGATTTAAAATAAGGCATTGGTCCATTTTGTTGATAAAAACCTAACTAATTAAATAAAAAAACATTTAATGTGGCTTTTGATTTTAATGCTGAAACCGAATAAATAATGCAAGCTAAATATACAAATAAGCAAAATAAATAAATAAACAAACTAAAATAAAAAACTATATTAATTGAATAAATTATTCGAGTTCAAATGAATCTCTTTCATTTTCCAGGGTTTCTCCAAGCAAATCTCATATGTTCATGTATACAAAAATGGTAGGACATTAATTGATCAGACAAGAGTAAAAATAAATGGTAAAGACTATGTCAAAATGGGAAATAAATTTGCAGGCTAAATGTACTTAAAATGTATATGTGAACATAGAAAAGGAGAAAAATAGGACACCTGCCAAATAAAGAAAATGTGGAAAGAAGCTAAAGAGGCAGCGAGAGGGAGTGAGTCATAGACCCACTCAAGGAATCAAAGTGAGTCACAACCTTGACTAGGATGAGTCACGTTCCTTTCATGTAATTCACAAACGATCTCTAAGTGACTCACAAACTTGTCTTAGTGAACAAGTCACAAACCAGATCTGTGACTCATGGACTGGGTCCGCGAGTGAGCTCAAGATGGTCCAGTAATGTTGGAGCATCGCCATGGCTAAACTTAAAGGCCTAAAATCAAAATTTAAAGCACAAAACTCAAAGAAAACATTCCCAATCTTCCTAAAAACATCATATAAACTTAAAATAAGGTTAAAAAACATCATTTACATAGATTTAGATAGTGAGAGAAAATTAACTCTAGAAAGAGAAAATGGTAGTTAAAGGCATAAAATTCACCCCAAACATAAAAATGAGCATAGATTCATATGTAATTTTTTTTTCTAAAAATAGAGCTTCTAAAATCGAAGTTTTTTTTCCAAGAACCAATCTCTCTCCTTTTTTTTCTCTCTCTTATTTTTTGGTTTTTTATCAATGCTCTTTAAAACATCCTATTAACCTTAATTTTTTTGGATCAATATGAAGGGAAATTAGAGATTTTTTCCCTAAAAATTATCTACTATTTCGCATGGTAAACAAGCCAAAATTTTAGCCAAAACAGCCCAGTCACAGAAGTGACTGGCGAGTCACAGATTGTGACTTATAGGCTAACTGAGTGGGGATTAAAACAATTTTTTAGTAAAAAATAATGAGTCACAAACCAAGACGGTGACTCGTTGGTAAGTCACAGAGCCAGGCTATGACTTGCCAATGAGTTGAGGACAGGAATGGTGAGTGACCAAGGTAAGTCATGGACTTGACCTATGAGTCAATACCATTACTTCTCGAGTCAGCTAATGGCCCAAATTATAATGACTTCCCTCCATTCAATGAAAGAAATGAAAATATGGCTTTTAAAAGAATATTTTTTCCTTCAAAAACCTTGATGAAAATGTTTTCTTGAAATGAGCATTAGCACAGGAGGAGAGCACTGCTACTTCCTAACTATTTCTAAAACAACATTATCCTCATTAGGTAAGTCTGATAGAGGCTTACTAAGGCCCAATGTCTACACCATGGCCTCAGTAAATTACCAACATATAATGCTATAGTGAATGCCCAGTGTCCAGAACTATACCACACCCTCCTCGATGTTAGATCTTTAAAAGCCACCGTACTTTAATGTGATTAAGACCTCCTTAGTGACATTTGGATAGGTCTAAAGTACTGAGGCAAAGAACTTGGCACACCTTGCTCTAGCTAAGAGTTGATCAATCTCCTCCATCAGCCTAAAAGACCGTAGAAATTATTTGGACATTAAGTGGCTGGCTTGAAACTGGACTAGTAGCAATGTTGGATATCTATCAGCCTACTCAAGTGTCATATATATGGGCATAGGTTGAGTCAAAATAGTACATGCAGTCCTTCAAGGCATCTTGTAAAAAAGATCACATGTTAATTTCTGTGACTAACTTGGGTTACAAGTAAGCTAGTGCATTAGAATTTGTTAGAATTTTAGTAGCATGCCAGCTTAAATGGAGACAGCCCACCTGCATGGAAATATGCGTTAAGCACCACAATAGAATGAATAACATCCTAAGCCTATGATCAGGCAATCTAGCAAGAATGCATGACAAACAAGATATAATGCATATTTTAGATTCTATGTAAATTCTAACAAAAATTTAGTAGCATTTTGACTAGGGATGTGCCTGCCTCCTATATAAAAAATCATTTTAAACTAATCTACAAGTCATTACCGGCCAACTAGAAACACAGTCTAAGTTATTCAACCACATTTGTCTTAAATTATTCTGGTGCAATTCAGTCCTAAGTATAACATGCTTTTAAATTTATAAAAACAAAGGTTACTCATTCTAGTTGCTAAAAAAGTTTACAAATTTACATGTTCATACACAAGGCTATTCCTAACTATAATGTTATGTAAATAGTTTTTATAAACTTAAGTTACAATCCTAAAGGCATTATTCAATCCTAAACTAAAAGGTAGCATGTTCATATATATTAGTTACTGCTAAAGTCTAAAAATACAAAAAGGGGTCTAAAGCATAATTTAACAAACAACATAAAATGTAGGAAAAGTGTAAAGGATACTTACTTGTTAAGTGAACAAGGGTAGAAAGAAAATTCAAAAGAAAATAGAAATGGATTGCTCCCTAAAGTATGCATCACTTACAGAAGAATTTAGGCACAAACAACTTGAAAAACGGGCCAAAAATAGAGAAAACTCTAGAAAAATGAGAGAATCTTCAAGGTTTCAAAAATGGTAGTTTTGGGAGAATAAGGAAGAAGAAAAGTCTTTGGTTTTCAAAATTTTGAGAGACAGATAGGAAGCCTGTCCCTTGCTAGTAACAGACGGTTATACAGTATGTCCCGTCTATCACTACTTTTGGACCATTTTGCCCTTTTTCTTTCTTTTTATTCTTATTTCTTTGTTTTTTATTCTTATTTACATTATTTACCAAAAACACATTATTTATGTCCTTGTTACATATTTACTACACTATTTAAATTTATTTATATATATATATATTACCTATTTTTAGTTGCACATATTTACTGGAAACCCAAAATACTCTCTGAATTTTATTGTGCCTTCTGAATTTCCTAACTTTTTGCATCCAAAATCTTTAGAATTTATCCGTCTTGGCCATGAGACTTTTGGATTCCCTACAAAAATGAAAGCAAAAGAAAATGCAATAGCTTGTACATGAAATGCATAGGACAAGTAGAAAAATGCATTAATTTTGGTCATCCAGAAGTGACAGATGGGTTGGCCATGGCTCACTTCTTTAGGGATAGCTATCTGTCATTCCTTTTCTATAGATAGTGCCCGTTGTCCTTGGTCTTTATGCCTTTGAATTCTCCCTTTCCCAAGGAAGCTTCTACTAGGTAATTGCTTTTTCTTCTTTTTTTCTTTTTCTTTCCTTTTTGGTCATTTTTCTTTTTGTTATTTTTTTCCCTACTATTTTTGTGCTTAGACTATTTGGAAATTTCTATTACTATGACCTCTGCACTTGCAAAGTTACACTTGTTATTGGATGACTTGAGAACTTGAAAGGACCTTCTTCTGAGCCCATACTCGAATCTAACGTTCCTAAGAAGAGTATCCTTTGACAAAAACTCAATTTTTGCTGCTACCCGATATTGGGACCTTAGGGTCTATATGTTTATTTCACACACCAGGAGTTGTGCTTTTTATCAGAGGAATTTGCCAGGATAGTTAGCGCTAGCTTTTCCATCGGTACTCCGCCATATTTACCTTTTATAGTTCCTAGTTATCCCAGGGAGGTAGCCCGTGCCCTAGGTATCCTTTCTTCTAAGGCTCGAGGTTTAATACCTTATGGGAGGACCTTTTCTTTGGAGCCTCTAACAAATGTATTGGATGACTTTGATGATGTGCCCATTTTTTAGTCTGTTATCATTTTACTTTGCTGCTTTGCTCGGTGTTTATTGATCTGTACAGATGACTTAATGATTAGTGATTATGCACTATTCAGTATTGTGGATGGCATATGGAGAGGGCACAAATCCCTTTCCTTTAATTTGGCTGGAGACTTTTGATGCTATTCATCATGATCCTCACTCCCATTTCATTAGTAGCCTCATGCTGCTTCAGATATGTCTTTATTTTTAAGGTAGTATACCCCTTGTGGGTTTTCATACTAGCTTTTCTTATTGGAAAATGCATCTTTTTAGATTTTCTCATATTTCCTTGCTTTGTTTTTGCTTAAGATGGATCAAACTCACCCCAGCTGCCTTTTTTTTTTAAATTTGGCTTTGTGAAAAGTTGAAGCTACTATCAAAGCCTCCCTCTAGAGTCAGAGCCACGAGTGCTTACCCTATGAGATATGTCATACTCAGGCATCTGTAACGCGAGTTTCTAGCTATCTAGAATAGAGTTGGCTAGGCTGTTTTACTGATGATGCTATTATGTTCAGGTGCACTTGGCTTCCTAGCACTTCTATAGTCTTGGATGGGGCATCTAGGTGTGTCTCCTTATGTGGATTGCATTGACCTACCTTCTATGTCACCACCCGTTGTGCTCGTCAGTTCAAGAATTGATAGGTCATCATTAGGTGTCCGCTGGGTTTTTGAGGTGGCATTTTGGTTGTTCCTTTTCTACTAGAGTATAATTGGAGAATTTGGATTTGGCTCCCTATGAGGACTTCTATTCTTAAGATCGATGCCTCTGACTTCACCACTTTTGCCTCATACAAGTAATGGGTCACTGATATGAGCCTAAATAGCTCATATTTAATCCATATTTTGTTACCAAAATAATGTTTAGTTGTATTAAATTATGTTAGAATTAGGTGTGTTTAATGTATTTTGTTAAGTTTTGTGTATGTAGGAGGAAAGGGAGAAAAAGGTGAGGAAGAAAGAGAGAAAAGACGGTGTCGCGAGCGCGACAGGTATCGCGAGCGCGACAAGGGAAGCGTGTCCCGTCGCGAGCGCGACAGGTGCCGCGATCGCGACAGGAGACGGTTAAAGGCAGTTCATGTTGAAAAGTCACTTAAAAGGACACCAAGTTTCATCAAGAGTTGCAACCATATGGAGGGGCACTTGAAGGGACTTGATGCTTGAAAAATTATATATACCCTAGAAGTTATAATTATGGGAGGAATCAATCTATCATTTTATTTTTATTATTTTAAAAAGTGTAATTAGAGAGTAATAGTTTTAGTTTTAGTTTTAGTTTTATGGCTTGAAGAGAAGGCAATTACAATGAAGAAGACTATACTTGGTGAAAGGAAGAATGGTTGAGAGATCCCTTCTTCTATTTCTAATCTTTACTTCTTCTTTGTTATTATTATGAATTCTTTTTAGGCATGTTTGAATGTTGTTATTCATATTTAATAATTTCTCTTTCATTTATCTTTATATGTAGTATTTGCTATTAAAACATTATTAGTATCATTATAAGTTAAGGAAGACGACCTTCGAGATGGCAATTCCTTCTCTGAAAATCAACAAAATGGTCATAAATAAGGGAGTTAGCGAGAGCAACGTCTTATTGAAAGTTAATAGGAAATTCATTATCAAAGCATAGTTTGAGAGATCACATGTGGAGATAGTTGTTATAGGTTGGTTTTTATTCTTTGAATGTGTGTTTATGTAATTCTTGTCTAGATGCGAGAGCTGCGATTTAGAACCATAAATGCATGTTTAAGGCATAATCTAGTCTAGATGCGAGAGCTGCGACATAGAACATTATTCCAACTTGGCTTGCATGATAAAGATTGAATTATAAATAAGAGAAAGAGATCAAATTCCATAATTATGTATATGTTATATTCATTATATTAATAAGTCTTCTCAGATTATCATTAAAGTAGAATAATATTTAATTTAGTGTAATGTAGTGTTAATAATAGTTTTTATTTGTAAATTAATGAGCATTGTAAACAAGATTAAAATCAAGTAGTAATAGTGTACAATGTTAATCAACATTCCTCGTGGGATCGATATCTGAAGTACTATAATCGGTACACCGTATACTTGCGGTAATTAAGCTTTTAGAAAAAGCATATCAAGTTTTTGGCGCCGTTGCCGGGGAATGCTTGATTAAATTTATTGTCATTATGAATCTTGATTTATGATTTTGGATTACAATATTTAATTAGTTTTGTTTTGTGTTGTTTTAGTAAATTAACATAATTTATTTTTGGTTCTACATGTTATTTTACTTAGTTTTTCATTATAAATTTTTGAAAAAAAAAAAAAAAAAAACTAATGATTTTTTTTCATTGTCACGAGCGCGCGGTTTGTCGCGAGCGCGACATTGTAGGGAGGATGCTTTTGCAGTGGAATGTGGAATTCTCTCCTTCCCCACTAAGTTCTCCTAGTGGAACTTTTTGAGTTTGTTTTCTCCATCTCTTTTACATTTATTGTGATTTTGTTTGTTTTGTGTTTTGTTTGCCCTACCATTCTCACACAATGAGGACATTGTGTCCTTTAAGTGTGGGGGGGGGGTATGTATGTATTGTTTCTATTCATGTTTTTATTTATTGTTAGTATATTTATTTATTTGTATATTGTGTTGTGAATTTAATTTTGGAGTTTATGTATTTGGTACCTATTTAGATTTAATTGCATGCTTTAACTTGAATTTTTGTCATTTTTAGTCTAGTTAGGCAAATTTTTAGGCTAATCATTTTCATTTTACTTTGACAAATTAATGTACATAGTGAAATTTATGACTTGGCAAAGCACTTTAGTGTAGTTTATTTTTAAGTTGAGTATCTTTTCAAATGTGTAAATGGATTATTTTTTTGCCAATTTATTGCTTAAGGTAATTTGACCTATAGCTTAAGTGAGCTTTTGAGCCTTATACATTGATATTTTTCTTGTATGAGAGCCTTAATATGCTATTTTCTCTAGAATTTGTTCTTGGTAAATTTTGAGATTACATTTAGTATGAAATGCGCATGAAAGATGATAAGGGCATTTAGATTACACCATTTTGGCTTGCTTTAAAAACTTACCTTTTTGACTTTAGGTAGCCAATTTTGAGCCTTCAACCTATTTTTGTTGAGCAACATATAATTACCCAATATCTTTTGCTAAACAAAAAACTTATTTTTTGTTTTACCCTTTTTGTGAAGAGAAATAAATTGTTATATCTTTAGGAGATATATATTGTTAATGTAAGCATGATGGTATTTAAAAAATGAGAGTTAAATTCCATTCTTCTCTAGGATCAATATTAGAATAAGGCTAGCTTCTAAAGAAAAAAAAAGAGAAAAAATATATAAAAATAAAAATAAATAGAAAGAAAAAAAAAAAAGAACAAAAAAAAAAAGAAAGAAAGAACAAGAGAAACTAGTAGTAGTGTGCCATTGAGAAGGGAATATGAGAAGTAAATTACATCATGCGATGCTTAGGTTCTTAAACAAATCTCTTATGATATGATAATATTATTTCTATTCACAATTTAAGCTACTTAAACCAAAAATTATTCTACCTTAACCTAAGCCAAGTTACAACCCTTGTAAGACCCTTTTGATTTCATGTATTATTTTATACTAGTAGTGGAGATGTTTACTAATTACAAGCTTATGGTAGGCAATGGCATGTTTAAGGGATGAGAGAAACACTAACCCATAAACACATTGAGTGAATAAGTACTTTAAGAATATAGTGTTTGAGTGAGAACTACTTTAGGCAGCATTTGGTGTGGAATAATGTTTACATGTGTTAAGATATTCAAGTTCTTAAGTTCACACATTCTTGTGCTTTGCTATTTCATATTTTTCCAAATGTGCATGGTTGTTTAAGTTTAATGGTGAATGATTTTGTTTGAGACTTTGCAAACTTGGGCTAAATTTGTGTAGAGATGAGGGTTTCTGCATGTGATTTTCAAATATTTGCCAAACATAAATATGAGCTCCAAAATTATATGATTGTATTGTTTGCTTGTTTGGTAAGTTTTGCTTGGGACAAGCAAAAGTTTAAGTGTGGGGGTGTGATATGAGCCTAAATAGCTCATATTTAATCCATATTTTGTTACCAAAATAATGTTTAGTTGTATTAAATTATGTTAGAATTAGGTGTGTTTAATGTATTTTGTTAAGTTTTGTGTATGTAGGAGGAAAGGGAGAAAAAGGTGAGGAAGAAAGAGAGAAAAGACGGTGTCGCGAGCGCGACAGGTATCGCGAGCGCGACAAGGGAAGCGTGTCCCGTCGCGAGCGCGACAGGTGCCGCGATCGCGACAGGAGACGGTTAAAGGCAGTTCATGTTGAAAAGTCACTTAAAAGGACACCAAGTTTCATCAAGAGTTGCAACCATATGGAGGGGCACTTGAAGGGACTTGATGCTTGAAAAATTATATATACCCTAGAAGTTATAATTATGGGAGGAATCAATCTATCATTTTATTTTTATTATTTTAAAAAGTGTAATTAGAGAGTAATAGTTTTAGTTTTAGTTTTAGTTTTATGGCTTGAAGAGAAGGCAATTACAATGAAGAAGACTATACTTGGTGAAAGGAAGAATGGTTGAGAGATCCCTTCTTCTATTTCTAATCTTTACTTCTTCTTTGTTATTATTATGAATTCTTTTTAGGCATGTTTGAATGTTGTTATTCATATTTAATAATTTCTCTTTCATTTATCTTTATATGTAGTATTTGCTATTAAAACATTATTAGTATCATTATAAGTTAAGGAAGACGACCTTCGAGATGGCAATTCCTTCTCTGAAAATCAACAAAATGGTCATAAATAAGGGAGTTAGCGAGAGCAACGTCTTATTGAAAGTTAATAGGAAATTCATTATCAAAGCATAGTTTGAGAGATCACATGTGGAGATAGTTGTTATAGGTTGGTTTTTATTCTTTGAATGTGTGTTTATGTAATTCTTGTCTAGATGCGAGAGCTGCGATTTAGAACCATAAATGCATGTTTAAGGCATAATCTAGTCTAGATGCGAGAGCTGCGACATAGAACATTATTCCAACTTGGCTTGCATGATAAAGATTGAATTATAAATAAGAGAAAGAGATCAAATTCCATAATTATGTATATGTTATATTCATTATATTAATAAGTCTTCTCAGATTATCATTAAAGTAGAATAATATTTAATTTAGTGTAATGTAGTGTTAATAATAGTTTTTATTTGTAAATTAATGAGCATTGTAAACAAGATTAAAATCAAGTAGTAATAGTGTACAATGTTAATCAACATTCCTCGTGGGATCGATATCTGAAGTACTATAATCGGTACACCGTATACTTGCGGTAATTAAGCTTTTAGAAAAAGCATATCAGTCACTGGTCCAGTAGTTGACAACAAGTTATCCCATTTTAGACACCTGGATAGAGAGAGATGTGATATAGATAGACTAGATCAAACACTATCTCAGACTATATTTTTTCTTTTATTAAACTTTTAAATTCGAACATGTGGAAAGAATATGCTACTTACAAATACATTGATGATGTTATGAATACATACATGATATTTCTCTTCTAATTTCAGTATACATGATCAACATTTGATATTATCCCACTGACACATATTATTTAATCTCGAAATGAAACTTTAAAAGTATCATAACTCTTGTCATCAATCAGCCCTCTCAGGTTATCTTGATTGATTATTTTCTCTTGGCCTCTAATTTTTGTCCAGAGTGTCTTTTCTCATTTTTTAACTTGATAAGGCACCCAATTTTAGTAAGGTCGCTGTTCTTTCTAGTTTTTAATCCATAGGGCATTTATTCTCTTCTTTTTCTCTTTTTAATCTTAGCCATGAAACCTTTTCGATCTTTTTATATTTACCGATTCTATAAACTCATTACCATCATTGTCTGAAAAAATGGTAGCTCCCTTTATAATAACTTTTTTTAGCATGAAAGGTCCTTCTTAAGTGGACCTAAACTTACCTCGAATATCTAGAATTCTCGGCCTCATCTATTTCAACACCAGATCTCCCTCCTTTAAAGGATGCTTTTTAATCTTCTTCCCTAATGAACAAATTAATCTCTTTTAATAAATCTAATTGTGATAGTATGCTTGCATCTTATCCCCATCTAGTAGGTCGAGCTGTGATAACCTCTTCCTGGCTCATTCTACTTCTACTATCTTAGCTTCTAAAACTATCCTCAAGGATTGATGCTTAATTTTTACTGGCAATACTACTTCTATCCTATACACCAATGAAAATGGAGTGGCTCTTGTTGAAGTTCTGGTTGTGGTCCTATAACCCTATAATGGGAAGGGTAGCTTATTCACCTAGTCTTTATAAGTTTGAACCATCTTGGCCAAAATTCTTTTGACATTTTTATTAGTTGCCTCGACCTCTCTGTTAGCTTGAGGTCTATAAAGAGAAGACTTATGGTATTGAACTCTATACTTAATGAGCATTTGCCTAGTTTCACCGGAGAACTATAACCCATTGTTCGATACTATATGATGAGGTAAACCGTATTTACATATCAAATTCCTTTTGATGAACTTAATCGTGTCCCTTACATCTATCTTCTTAAAGGATTTTACTTCTACCGCTATAAGAAAATCATCAAATAGCAATGAAAATTAGCAATAAAAATTAGCAATGGAAAAATTAGTTGTAAATTTAATAGTTGCTATTTTTTAGCAACGGAATTGATTTTTATTGCTAAAATTAGCAACGAAATTTCAAAATCCATTGCAAAATTCACCAAATGTATAATTCATGTATTGGTTAAAATTAACAATGAAATAGGATTTTCGTTGCTATTTTTAGCAACGAAAACCATTTTTTGTTGCTAAATTCAGCCACCAATAAAAAAATTCAAGACAGTGCTATCTGTCGCTAAAAATTATTATAATTTTTTAATTTTAGAAACCCATGAAAGGCCAAAACGATAGTTTGGCACATGAAGAGGTGAGCCACCTCCTATAGAAGCATATCCCTCTTTACTTTTAGGGGCACGAAGCACAGAGATTAATTGAGTTAAAGTTCTCTGAAGAAACTAGAACAATATGGGTAGGGTTCACAATTTTCAGTGGGGGAAATAATGCATCCCCTACTAATGTTGCTATTTTTCTGCATAACATCAACACATATAGGAAAATTTATAGAACTTATGAACAAATTATTCATTTCATTATAGTGACAAAACCCTTTTCCATACAAGTAATACAAGTTATTATAAGCAATTGCAAGAGTGAGAGATAAGATATTCAAGCTTAAACTATGTCTCTCCATTTTTTCTTTCTTATGGCTAAGAATACTTAACTTAGAGCAAGGTAATGACTATTTGAAAAACATTTATAAGGAAACAAAAAGGTCCAAAAAGATAGTGAAAAATTTAGTGGAGAGAGAATCAAAACAAACAAGATGATTTTCAACAATAACTCAAATGTTCCAACTGTAACAGTATTTACAAAGCTTCCAACTCTAAATTTCCAAGTTAGAGAATTTACACTCATGAATTGTAATGTAATTATAAGCAAGCCTTCATTATCATGTATATCGTTGCAAGGAGACCAAAGAACAAAGCTAAAAGAAAACAAATACATTAGAACAATAAATACACCAAACAATAAGCATTTAGTTTAGCATTCAAAGACCAATTACTTTGATGACTAACTTCAATAGGAATATAAGTAGGTGCTTTAGACTCCCAACATTAATGCATGGCAGATTAGCAATCCATTAGGTGATTATTGACAAAATAATCATAAACAGTAGTTTCAAGTGGATCAATTTCTTCATCCCTCCCACTCTTTTGCTTTAATTGGAACTTATAAATAACAAAGAGTACTACTTTAAATTAACATTCTTTTTTCGTTTCTTATTTGATATTGACCATAAAAACCTAAGAAATAAACAAAAAGGAATCATAAGAAAAAAATTAAAACACCTAAAAGAATCGTTGCATACATTTGCTCTTCGAATCATTGTGAAAGAAATTCTAGAGAACAAGGAGGTAGTCCCTATGGTTAACAACAATAATATTTGAGACAAAAACATAGCCTCATAAATCAAAGGGCAAAATGAAGTTAACAATTTTTATTTATTGTTTTGCAGCATGCTGTCACAATATAATGTCTAGCACCCTTATAGCTTATTGAGAGTTCTCTAATTCTTGTCCACGAAGAGCATTTGCAATGGCTTGCATGGGAATTTTTGCAGCAAAACTTATCTACACTTTTAACGTTTTAGACTGATATTGACTAATATCTCTTTTTCTTACTGGATCACATCCCTTATCTCACAGATGCATGAGTTACAGTACAAATAAGTTGTATAACAATTTAAGAGAAATTATATTTGTTAATTTGTATTTGTTCTGATACAAAAAGAACAATTGACTAGGATACAAGGCATTTACTTTGTATTGCTAGAAATATGAGAATTTTATCACCAAGACACTACTGCTAGAGTACAAGAATTTTCTTGAACCATTGTAACAATCTACAGTATCCTTAATTCTTTTAAAAAACCCAAATCAACTATAGGACCTTCATTACTTACAAGTATATATTTCAAGGCTTTGTTTGATTGATACACATACAAGATTATGTGGTTAAGATGGAAGCAAGTGATGAGAAAAGAAAAACATAATATATGACCAATTAGACCTATAAAGTACTTACAGTTCCAAGAGTTAGAAGACTTTTATTTATGTAAGATCCCTCATTTCTCCTTAAATCAGTTGTTTCAATTTTTGAACTCTCAAATCTAGTTAGGTCAATCAAATTCTAACAAACAAGGAGACCAAAGTAATAAATTTATTCTAAAAAATACCAACTGAATGTAGCATACAAGTTGAGAGAAGATCAATCCATCATACTCATCACCATGGGCGCTACTTTCGATCATTTGCCAAAGAATTGGAATTTTAGCAAAGGATAACAAGAAAGGAAGGAAATAAATAAGTGAGATAAGGTGTGGAGCTATAAAACAACATTGATAATTCATATATAATACACATCTAATGAAATTTAGAGAAAATTCATAATTTAGGCTATAATATTTTTGTTAATAATTAGGTACTTGCCTTCCTATCGTCACCATCTGCCAAGACATGGGAAAGGTTTTGAGTGAATATCACAAAAATGCTAAAACATTGGAGCAACAGTGTTAAACAGCCAGCCATTGTTCAGTGCTTATGGTTTGAGAGGTAGACAATTGTATTTTTTATGGTGAACTAAAATTTACACAAATGAATGTCAGCTAGCCATCTTTTTAATCCAACACTATTTGAGGCGTCCTGTGAAAGAGTAAAGGACAAATGCAAGTCAGGCATATTAGGCACTTATGAATAAAAAGAACATAATTAAGTACACAAAACACAAAATGAAAGATATCACTATCTATTCTCTTAGAACAAAGTGAGGTAAAGAGGGGAGTAACCAGCAACTTTTTTCAAATGAAGGCTTTGCTGATGTTAAAAGTAGACAATAACTACATGGAACACATGATTGCAATACATTTTCCATAATTATCTTGATAAATACAAGCTAAAAAAGAATGAACCTTACCTTATTAGTACCCCCAAATTTTAAATATTTAGCCTATATTGCTAGAAAACAAAACATGCCAGTTTGGCAACGAGGTGCACAGAAGCCAAAGCACCAAAAAATAGCTAAAAGAGCTTTCTCTCTAAGCTATCTAAAATGGAAATAAAATTCTCATTCTGAAGGAGTGGTGAAACTTACCTTGATGAGTCTGTATTTAGGCTCATACTTCTTTGCATTCTCAACTGAATCATAAATCAACCCAAATCCAATGGATTTCCCACCTTCAAAATGAGTCATGAACTTACATACAAAAATCATGTTGGGATCATTCACCTCGTACAAACTTGCTAGCTTCTCCTTCAGCTCTACCGTCATACCCAGAAATGCACCGAAAAGAAAGGAAAATTAATAAAAAAAAGACCATAGAAATAAGAATAACTACCAGTCCCAATCAGATAAGATGCACACCCAAGAAATTTAAATCAGATATATTGATTTTTTTCACTTATTGGCACTATAATACAAGCACTATAATGAAATAACATAAATTTAGTTCAAGACCCCAATGTTGACTATAGGAATGACATAGATATCAAAACAATAGCCAAACATGCAAATGTGAGAGATATCTAAGCCCATAATAACCATACGATCTATAATGCATGGTAAAGTAGAAAGTAGAGAATTAAAATGAGAATCTATAATTTTCACCAATCCTTTACTTCTTTAACACAATATACATTAGACTATAGAGAGCAAATAGAATAATAGGATTAGAAAAAAACTGCATTAGAATAGAGTTATACCTTAGAAACACTGGGTCTCCCTGGGAGGAGAACATCAATTACCTGCATCATCAAAATCAATCATACCATGTCAGGGTGAAATTTGAATGTGAAAAAAGACTGCAGTGGTCACAATATCCCTCTACCAGACATTGTACCAACCATATACAATAACTGGCAATTTAGTCTTTATAAAAAGCTATTAACTAAAAGCTAGTCTAACAAAACTATCACTCACGGCCTCAGAGATCTTGGTAGATAAGAATCATCAAATGGGTTCTCTGAAACCCATAAAGAGTAGCAAATATATTTATCACATCATTGGCCAATAGCATACAATTAAAATCGACCTCACTTAGAGGACAAGTAAGACTACACACGAAACCAATGCCAATTAGCTTCTTGAGAAACTCAATTGAAACAATGGCGATATATACCAAATAAGTTGGTTATGCAGTATATATTAATCCAAATTAGAAATATCCAGAAATTATTCAGGTCTTGTAGGCCTACTTTTTTATAGTGTAAAATTAACAAGTATGTAGTGATGACAAAATTAAAGGATAAAAAATATCTCTCACAAACTAAAAAATAATAATGACTGGTCAGCATTTGTTATTATCCAGGGAAAATAGTTAAATAGTCTACTTCAAACAATGAAAACAAATAATAATATGAAATTAAAAGTGACCATATAGGGCAAATTTCTTAAAAGGAGCTGTATGAATGATTTTTATCAGATAATTAATTAATAGTTCAATAATACTAGAGCATACACAGAAACCAAGGTATGCATTTGATCAAAATTGCCACCCATTCATATATATAACATATTGCCTAAAAGAGAGAACCAGTATATCAACTCAATAAGTAGTTCATTCAAACATTAAATTAGAATCTCTCATTATGTGCAATAGGTAGAGTTTTGTAAAATAATGTGCAAGCACGTGAAAATAAACAATGACACAATCCAGTACAAACAACAATTAGAAAAACATCAAAGTTGAAACACTAATACTAGCCTCCCTTACTCATATCAACCCAATCAAACCTCAATTACAAACTACAATCCATCAAACTAGTTTCAATACAATGAATATAAAAGAATTCCCTTTTCGCCTTGTAAGATAGGCCACTAGCAATAGCAAAATATGCAAGCACTTGGCCTGCATCTCCAAGACATTTACTTTTAAACCATGGCTCCAGCATCCCATTCTGGAAGAACACCAAATTTGCTAGATTGTTGAACACCAACTATAACACACATAAAACCAAAAATTTTCTAATTTCTCAAGGTGTATTTAAAAGGAAAAAATTCAAAACTTTTAGATATCCTGTATTATAACATACAAATTATTAGAATGATTTCCCAATTTAATTTTAAAATAAAAGTAAAACTAAAAAATAATAAATAGAAACAGTAGAAAGGCATACAGGGTCAGTAAATAAATTGAACAAAAATGGTTGAAAATCATTAAGTATCTTTGGCCCTCAAAACTATCAATGCTTGAGAAGGATGCTTATCAACATCTTGTAATTCTGTAGATGAGCGGCAAGACACAAACATGACAGATGTTATAGCCTTAAGGTCTACACATCATATTCAAGACAAGATCATTCATAACTACTTTTCATAGTCAACCCTTTAAGAAGCTTTTTATAGCCTGAATTCACTCATCTGAGATAGATAACAGGTATAGAAGATACCTTTTAAGTATGAAATAAGAGATATTAAACTTTCAATATTAGACAAATGAGACAAGATAGTCCCCAAAACCATTATAAGTAGAGGGACATTATAGTCTCAATACATTTATTTATCTAAACCACAAATACCATAAGTATCCACAACAAATAGGGGATGTTGATTTATCATCAATAGAAGTAACTATAAGAAAAGAAATCCTTTATAGACACACTTACTTATTCTAAATTATGATATGATTCAGACATAGGTGGGTTACGAGCTTTATTTAACAATACAATGTTGTATTAATTTCAATACATTTCTAAATGGTTTATGTTCATAAGAAGTGTATGAATTATAACTCATTTTATACAATTTTAATAATTAAGCATAACCAATATATATTTTCCAAACTAGAGTTGTTCGACCAGGAAAATACAATCAACTCAGAAAACTTCTATATCCATAATATTTCAAATCATATATGCAGTTTCTCTTTTTTTTTTCCTTTTTTGGAATTCAATAATTTCTACTCCATAACATAGTAAATTTTAAATCTGTCACTTACATTAAAGTGAGTAAATTACTAAATTAGCTATATTATGCATGGTTTACTTAAATATCAACACTCTTAATAGCCATCTTACAAAACTCTTATAAGCTTATGAACATCATTGCATATTAACAACTAATACTCCCACGTACAATATATGCACACTCTTTTAGTGGAATTATAACATAAGCTTAAATGTTCCCTTTTTATAGACTATTAGATCACCTTTATTAATTTACCTTTTTAAGTTTTTGCATAAATATACTAACATTTGCTTTAAATCACACTATACTATAGCAGACAATTCAACATATCTCTTCCAATAACTCTTCTTATTCATGTAGTTTAATTCCAACTTACAAGTAATACGGAGTCTAAAATATCGAAGGTATTATAACTAGAGTGAAACAATATCATAAGAATAATTACACATAATTTCTAGAGTCTATATACAGTTAATTAAAAGAAACATGTTCTGAACAATATAATGCTTAGCAAGTCAATCCTTGACCAGAATTGAACTAGTTTCACCAACTATAGGTTTTGTAGATCCGACTTTAAATATAAACTTCCTTATTAATCCTTTAAGGTGACCTTGTATTTTACACTATACATATCATTGATTTAGAATACCAATCTCTTATATTTCTCTTAATTTTACATTAAAATCATTCAAGATAAGTACATTATTGTCAAATAAACATATACACTGCTAACAGCTTTTGGGCATCTTATTTACCACAATAAGCATAATATACGTCACCTTTACAAATCAAATTAGTCAAAAATCTTAAACACTATCAAAATTAAGTACCACCATGCTAACATCATAGCAAAAATCATCTTAAATATAGTTTTTAAATAAAATTTCTCCCTAAAGATCTTGTAATATGCAATCTTAACATGAGAAACATATCAAAATAGAAGAAATGGGGATTTGGTTTATTGAAATATTCGCAACTAAATGCTCAAATACTTCTATAAGACCTTCTATAATCAAACTCTATTAGGATAAAGACAACCACCGTAGGCTAACCACACCACTGACTTACTCACAAATGGATTACTAAAGCTTAACTTAGGCCAAAATTGCATCTTAATAGATGCTCAGCAGTCCCTTAAGTAAAAAGGCAAAGCACTCAAACAAAAATTTTCAACCACAAAACAAATAACCTCAGTTAAGCATTGAAAAATATAAGGCCTCACCTTACTATGGCCATTGTGTAAAAATGACCTCATCCTCCTCGTTGACTCATCAGCATTTTTGAACAAAAAGGGCATTCCTTTCTCAACAGCCTCAATAATCTCATCTTGACAGCATCCTATAAATAGATGAATAAAAATAGGAGAAAATAAAAATACTAACATTTAAAAAATACCCTTTATCATGTAATTGAAAAGAAGCTGTTATCTATAAGTAACCTTAAAAGTTTAGGTCTTTCATAAGCAAATGCCATTCAAGCAGAGGCAGCAGCAGCAGCAAAATCCTCCAGTAAATTAGCATCCGCTATGAACTCATCATCAATATCAAATCTTTGCCTACTAAAATACCCAACTGATGAGAGATTATTGATAAAATTGGACCACTCGGGCCAGGGATTACTTATAAATGAGGAAGAATCAGTGAAATGAATGGAGGCAGTTTGGGTGTGCAATTGATGAGAGGTTTTGATTTTTGATAGGTGAGGATTAGAGGAAGAGATTGAGGAATGAAGGCGATGGCAGTGGTAGTCAGAGAGGCACGAGGCAGAGGATCGAGATGCGGAGAAGAGCTAGGTAGCGATGTTGGAGAAATGGAGGAGTTGGGGAAGCGACAATAAGCATGAGAACCTGGACCCAAAAATCCCCTAACCATATAATAGAAAGCATAAAAAGGAGGGGACAAAAAATCATGCACCTTGTCGGTGAATTTCACATTAGTCTTTCAAGCTCCAACAAAAGTCCATGCATTTTGGGATGCATTAGTTACCACTGCCATGACTAAAAGTGAGAGTATAGCATTGGTGGCTGATGAAGAGCGAATTGCTAGGAAACCTAGAGAGAGAATTATTAAAGAAACACAAATATATATAAGGGAGGAGAATGGAGTTGGGGTTTATGATTTATAAAGTTATAAACAAATTTAAGCATTTTTTAAAAGTGAAAGCTGGATTTCATCCTTTTCTATGTTGTCTAGCCTTCCTTCATGGCTTGGAGATGAGGTTTGTTGTCATCAATTGAAGGCTAGAGGTTATCAAGCTTCTTTTTGTAACCCTTCCCCTTCAAATAAATCCAACTCCTTATAAGCCTTTTTTAGATCTTATAACTTGTAATCAGCATCAACCTGTCCCATGAAAAAATGAAATTAACTGAAGAATAAAGAATAACTAACACCTACCAAATTGGTAGATCTTGACGAGGTAAACAATTTTCTGAAAGAATAAAAATTATAGGTAAAAAATAAAAAGTTAAATAGATTATAGAAGAAACTTAAAAAATCACCTTGTTTGGAGCCACCATGTTAACTAAAAAAGGAAACAAAAACAAAGTGTGGAAGAGAAGTGACGGTAGCTAAAAGAGAGAGAGGGGGAGACTAATTTATACCTAAGGCAACAAATATGGGAAATACTTAAATGTCCTTAATTTAGCAAAAAAAAATTGATTTCTATTGCTAATGAAAATTTACCAATGGAATTCTATTTCGATTACTAAATTACCAATCTTAATGCAATTCAGTTTTAAAATAGCAATGAAATTTTTATTCTGTTGCTATTTTAGCAATGGAATTTCTATTCCGTTGCTAATTTTCGTTCCAAAAGTTTTTTTCCATTTGCTGGCACCTTATTTAACAACGGTATAAGCATTCCGTTGCTATATTTTGGCGCTAAAATTTCCCTCCATTTTTAGCTACGGAAGATAACCATTTTTATTTTTGTTGCTAAATCTAAAAATTTGAACTAGTTTTAGCAATGGAAATTATTTCGTTGCTATTTTTCTGTTGCTATTTTAACATTTTCTTGAAGTGCACCCACTTGGTAAAGTAATTAATGGCCACTATGATGAACCGGTTCCTGTTCAAAGTAGGCAGATGGATCATACCTATAATGTCTATGCCCTATGAAGAGAATGGCTATGGAGACATAAGGTTGCATAACTCAAAAATAGTAAATGTCTCAAGTCTGCATATTATTGGCATAATTGACATTCTCTGACATAATTAGAACAATCAATTTCCATTGTGAACCAATAGAATCCTTGACACGTGATTTACTTTGGTAAGGCTAAACCATTTGTATGGGCTCCACACACTCTTGCATGTACTTTGTCCACAACCCTTTTTGCCTCCTTTTCATCCAGACACCTTAACTAAATTCCATCAAGTTAACTTTTGTAGATTACTCCTCCTACAATAATGAATTGGGTTGATAGCTTACAAATATTTCTTTGGTCTTTTTTTGTAGCTTTCGCAGGAAATATTGACCTTTCCAAATAGTTCTAAATGTCATAATACCAAGGCTTTCTATTATCCATCTCGATATCCATAATCTGCTTATTTTCAAGCACGACTTATCAAAACTTGAAATCAGCACAGGCATCATACTTACCCCTTTTGAATTATCCCATATTAATACTAAAGTGGCCAAAGGATCTGCTAGTGGGCTTTCTTCTCTAGGAACATACCCAAAAGTAAAAAACTCAAATTGGCTATTTAAAGCTTTTAGGCAGTTAAGATATGACAGTAATTGCTCTTCTTTAATCGACCATTCAGCCTTCACTTGGTATACTACCAAAGACGAGTCTCCAAAAACTTTTGTAGACTTTGCCCCTATAGTTAACAAGGCTTCCAATACGAAGATGCAGGCTTCATGTTCAACTGTGTTATTCATGGCCTTGTATCTTAATTTCTTGGCTAACTACTTTTTCTCTCCTTTTGGGGTCACTAAGATTACTCATACTTTTGCTCCTTTGATGTTCACAACCTCATCAAAGCAAACCTGCCAACCCTAGACTGTTATGGTTGTAATATTCTCATCGGGGAATTCATAAGTCATTTCTTCACCTTCTAGTGGTTGATCAACTAGGAATTCTACCACAGCTCTCCCTTTAATAGTCTTTCTAGCAATATCTTCTATATCAAACTTTTGTAGGAGAATTAACCACCTTTTCATATTCCTTAAGAGTGAAGATGCTTTTTATAGATACCTAAAAGGGTTCTGTTTAGCCACAACTTATATCTTATAAGAATAGAAGTAATGTCTCAGTTTCTTCGATGTCTATATGACATTAAATCTTTTCAACTTCTATATATTTTGCTTCATAAGGGAGCAACTTTTTTCTGAGGTAGTATATTGTATTCTCAATCTCAAAGTCATCCTCTTTAGCCATTATTACCCCTACTGAACTATCCTCTAAAGCCAGACACAAAATCAGAGGCTTACCGACTTTAGGTGGTCTTAACACTGGCGGATGCAACAAATATTCCATAATGGTATCGAATGCTTCTTAACAATCCTCATTCTAGACCACTGGCTTATACTTCTTAAATAGCTTGAATATTGGCTCGCAAATCAAAATCAATTTAGCGATGAACCTATTTATGTATTGAATTCTCCCTAAAAACCCCTAACCTTCTTTTCCTTCTAGGGTACTAGCATCTCTTTGATGGTTCTCACTTTGTTAGGATCTACCTCTATACCTTTCTAACTCACCACATGCCTTAAAAGGTTACTTGATGTGACCCCAAAGATGCACTTCTTTGGGTTAAGGTGAAGGTTTTGATTGTCAATCTTGTATAAGAACTTTTCTAATGCCTCAAAATGACCTTATCGAGTAACTAACATGATCATTATATCATCCATATATACCTCTACTTCCTTGTGAATTAAGTCATATGGTATCGTGGTTGCCATCCTCTGATAGGTAGCACATACATTTTTAAGTTTAAAAGGTGTGACCAGGTAGGCATATGTACCCCATTTAGTTATGAAGGTTATTTTAATTCGATCTACTCTCTTGTTCGAAATATGGTTATACCCTGCATATCCATCCACAAAATTGTAAATGGTATAGGTAGCTGCACTATTAAATACGACATCTATGTGAGGCAGAGGGAAATCATCCTTAGGGCAAGCTTTGTTTAAATCCTTATAATCTACATAGACCCTAACTCTTCCATCCTTCATTACCACATGAACCACATTTGCCATTATTATGGGCTATTAAAATTCCACTAAGAACTTAGCCTTTATCTGCTTCTTGACCTCCTCCTTAACCTTTTCAGTCCTTTTTAAATTAAGCCTCCTAAGCTTCTACTTTACTAGTTTATACCTTGGGTATGTTAGGATGGCATGTATTTCTCGATCTATTCCCGGTATGTTTTCTTAGGTCCAAGTAAAGAATTTTTCGTATTTTTTCAAATTATTGCACTAGTTCACCCCCTATCAGCTGAGGTTCATTCTCTTCACAGTAAAGACAAATAACTGAAGCTAGCATAAAGCTCTAGGAGATGTAGGGAGTCCCATTCATTATTTCCTTCTCCTTACCCTTCTAACTGACCAGTAAAGCCTAAACCCTTTTTATCCTTTTGAGCCGTAGCAATTATAGTAGTTTGAGGCCCTTAGGAGTTCTTGCCTTACCCAACACCTGGTAAGAAGTTCATTTTCTTAAGCATGTTGATCACTTGGGGGTTGTCAGCAAAATTACCCTCACCTTTTTTATCATTGATAACTGACACATGAAACCCACTAAAAGGCTATTTAGCTATCTCAAAAATAGACATCTGGTTCTCCTTTGTAGCCTTAATA
This sequence comes from Excoecaria agallocha, assembly GCA_037975025.1. NCBI lineage: Eukaryota > Viridiplantae > Streptophyta > Magnoliopsida > Malpighiales > Euphorbiaceae > Excoecaria > Excoecaria agallocha. Next base: position 14,974,881 of record CM075819.1, on the reverse strand, counting down.
GTTACCACCTGACCATTATGGGGGATCTTGATCATCTAATGAAACATGGAAGGCACCCCACCAAACTTGTGAAATTATAGCCTTCCTATCAGCACAAAAAAGTTGGCTGGAATAGGCAGCATCGCAAATTTAGCCTCAGCTCAATGGGCCTCATCTTTATTAAAGCCTTAGATGTCCTAGTAGCTTGCCTTTTATAATTTTCATAAGCAGAAATGGTCAAGTCAGACATACTTAGCATGTTTTCATTTAATCCAAAAGCTGGAATTACCACTAAGGGACACACATTAATAGAAGAATCATTGTTAACCATCACACAGGCTGTGTGATTAACATTCACCTGAGCCTTGATATATAGAGGGCAGTTGTGGTTTTTTTTCCTTCAATAGGTAAGTCAGCATCAGAGTGTACAACATTTTCTCCTATCCCTCCCTTAACCAAATCCAATAGCTCAAAAGGTGAAATAGTGGTACTAACAATAGATTCACTCAAGGCTTCAACTAACTTTTTCTTATACAATGGAGACTATCTCAGTAAATCCCAAATAGAAATCTATGCTTGTGTCTTCTTTCATTGCTTAATTATCTGGTCACCCTCAACTTTCATTTCTATAAGCACTACAGCAGGAGCTAGTTGCTTTTCAATCTCTAGGGCCACTCTTACACTCTTAATGACTGCTTTTACCTTATTTTCTTCTCTTATCTCTTCCTCACTTTCACTAGTTAAACTTTAGATATCAATGGGCACCAAAGCCCCTTTATCCTTACTTTTTGTGGAGCTATCACAATTGTTAATCATTGAAACTAGCCGATTTTCTTCACTTGGCTCTGCTACTTTTAGGGTGGAGCTACTGGTATAGTGATAGGTAGGTTGGCTTGATTATTCTGAGGAGAATGGGAAAAATTTTTGTGTAGGAGTTGGATTGAGGATGTGGGACTTTGTGATTGATTTTAGAAGTGATGTTTCTGTATTTTGTTTACAGGAGGCTGTGATTATTTAGGGGAGGTTCTGTCAAAATTTTTAGCAAAATTTTGGATAAAGAAATTAGGAGGTGAGTTTAAGTATAAATTATATTGATTTAATGATATTCGAAGTTTAGACAGGTTTGTGACATCCATATTCGATTTGTATACAAGATGGGGTATAGGGTGTTACATTGATTAACGGCCATATAATCGTTCCTATATAGGTCTCTCATGACATACCATTCAGGCAGGCTAGACTCAATCATAAACACTGGAGGTGGCATGACATTATAACCTATTTTCTTTTTTTTTTTGTCTTCTTTCTCAAGATCTAAAATCTATTTGCTGTCTATTAGATCTTAAATTTAGTCTCTTAAGGTGCGACAATAACCAGTCAAATGCTTGATGTTTTGATGTTATGCAACTACTAGTCTTCTCTATGATGGGGCAGCCCTTGTCTCTTTGCTGGCCTTCAGGGAAGTGGTTGAAGCTTTCCTTCCTTACTTAAATGATCTAGCATCCAAGACAGAGACTTACCCAAGTTGGAATAATGCCTCTGACTAGCTTCTATAGGGGACACTTTTATAGTCTTTCCAGTTTTGTTCGACCCATTACTATTGCCAACTGCTTTGTTATTACCGAAGTTCCTCCTATCACCCTCATTGTTCACCCTTCAAGCTAGGTACTTTCCCTTCGTTTCTATCTCTATATCCTTTAATGACTACAAGTTTTTCAAACCCTTCATTTTTAAACCATCTCTTAAATATGGGCTTGCATTTCGAATAAATAACATGATCTAATCAGTCATGTCAAGCTTCCTCTTTATCTCTATTACCCTATTCCTCCGCCTAGTGAGGTACTCATGGAAAAATTCATCATGTTTCTGCTAAAGTAGCTTGAAGTCTTTTAGGGTAACCTTCATTTTGGTGCTGCAGTCATACGACTTAAGGAACTCCTTAGTCAACAGATCCCAATCTTCTTTGGTGTGCCTGTCCAACCCATGTTGCCAATCAATTATAGGCCCTATTAAACTCAGACAAAAATACTCCACCTTCTACTTTTTAGTCAAGGTGGTCCCTTTCATGATCAATGTGTATTGTCTAACATAAACCGAAGGGTTTGAAGTACCATCGAACCTCGATAGGTCAAGCATCTTAAACTTCTACGCCAATGGCTCATCTCTATCCAAGTCCTTATCGTCAATATTCATTCCCCTACCAGCAGACAATAGCCTAAACATAGATTCAACTTTCTCTTCCATCTTCTTGAAGGCTGGATCCTCAACACTAAGACCTTTACTCTTCATTTTCATCATAAGGGGATATAGTCTTCTTCTTCCTCTTTAATATACTTATTTTCAGGATCATGCCTCCTCTCTCTCCTTAGCAGATCTTGAGGAATAATAACATCTACTGCGACAGTGTCCTCGATATGAGTCAGCTCCATCATCTCGCGAGTGGGTGTTAGCTGAGTTCTAGCATTTAGTGTCATAGAGGCCACCATTCTGGCAATCATAGCTAGCATTATTTCCTTAAACTCTTAGAAATGCCTATCTAGCCTTCTATCCAACTTCAGCTCGATCTTAGTAAATCAACTATTGGACTTCAGATTAGGTGACCGTTTGACCCTCTAAACCACCTAGATGGATCTATAATGGTTGTAGAGATCAAGTGTTAGGAATGATGTATGATGAGTGATGCATGAGCATGGCATATATATGATGTATGTATGCAATGAATGCTTTCGTTAGGTGTCAATCACAACCACACACAAGTATAACAATAACTTTCCAACATTATTGTTCACACACAGGAGATTGTGCAGTCTTTTTCCTAGGTGGACTTAGCTTATGGGTCAATAAGGTACCCGATAGACATGCATAGTGCATGGTAGAAAATTAGTAGCATAACCTCACTTAATTAAAAGTGCAGGCATATAGGTTTTGACAATTATGTATTTTAACTGACTAACATAGATCAGGTTAGGCTCATCGAAGCATGGCAACCTTTAACTGGTACCCTTCTAATTTGTTTGAATTTGGTCTATATATATCAAGGTCCATATAGCAAGCAAAAGTTATTATGGTTATACAACCTAAGGGAAGATGCTATTGTCATTACATGGACTTGAGTCAAGGGTGATGAAACTCTAAGGCTACCCAAGCATGGTCCCTGCAAATAGGTCTAGCTCATCACAAGCATAATGATCGATGGATCAACATTTTATATACAATTTGATATTAGACTTGAGTTAGTGGGTCTTCTTGACACCTCTTTTTATTGAGTAAACATAGGGCATGCTTTAGGATAACACCAACATTAAAAAGGGATGCCTAACTTAATGTTAAGGCTCCAAAATGTATGTAGGAGATTCAATTTAGAAAAAAGATACAATTAATAAAAAAGTCAATTATAAATAACTTAACTAAGATGCTTCTAGGAGCAATGTCTCTTTAGCTCCCAATAGAGTCGCCACTGTGATGTGCACCAGAGCCACACTCATTTTTGGTTGGGTTCTTGGAGGCCCTCTTGTAGGGTCAAAGACCATATGAGTCTCACTTTTAACCATAAATTGGCTACTTGTAATAAAAAGGGATCATGCCCAAATTATTGTTGGTAGTCAACATATGAAAGCATCTACTAATGGGCCCAAGTAGGTGCCATAGAGTCGCCACCTAACAGGATGTTGAAAAATGATTCTCGACCTTTTAATGCCTAAACAAAGATTGGTGTTTGAGACATCACTCTTATTAGGAATCTTATTTAGGTGTTATTTTATAATTGGGTTTTAAATTTTAATCCACTCTTTTCTCTCACACGATGCAAGATAATAGAATTAAATAACCATCCCAAGCAAACAATAAAAGCAATAAACAAATAAATAAGTAAATTCTAACTACTTAAACTTATTATAGAAGCAAATTATCCAACAATCAATAAAATGATGTACATATATAAATCGGAGCATTCATTTGAGTTGGGAACATTGGTTCCCTCATACATATTTTACAAAAAATTTCTTTTGACTTTTTTTTGGCTTTGGATGGAAAATTGGACATTGTTCCAAGTTTTCAAGGAAAATCCAAATTATTTAATAGAAATTAGTTTAAGTGCTATTTCCTTTTACATGTGTACAAAAAACCATTTTTGAGCAACTATTACATTCCTCAAATAAAATACATCAAAAAAATACCAAACTAATAAAATAAGCGAAAAGATGAAATACATAATAAAATGAAGTAAATAAAAGAGGTAACCGAATGGTAAGAGGTGATCATCAGCCAACTAGGGCATGAGTCCTAATGCAAAATGCCTGACAAAATCTCCCAAAGATGAGTAAAGTCTCATACTCACAAAAACCACAACAAGACAAATAAATTAGCACTACAAAAATAAGTAATAAAATACAGAAAAGAGAATCATTTATTTAATCATACATTACATAGTAAAAATATGGATAGAATTAACTCTTATACAGAATGACAAATAAATATTTTGGGAGTCAAAGAAATAATACAAACACAATAAAATGCATGAAATATATGTATAAATGCCTAAAAGATCAGCCACGGATGCCCATGGAAGGGCGATAGATAGCCATGGCTAAATGATGGATAAGATGAGAAGGAACCCGCATGACGTTCCATCTATTGCTTTGACAAACGACCATCTGTGGGAGCTTTTTCCTGTCTGTCACTCACAGAATAAAAAAATGCAGCAAAGATACCTAAAATTACACGAAATTATAACTAGCCCTAAATGCTCGATTATTAAGCCTTAAAACATGTCAAAATAAAACTATAACCCTAAATCACGCATTAAACACATTAAAGCTCATTGAATTCCATAATAAAAATAAAGCTTGAAATTATATAACAATGGATTAAGTCTTTATTTAATAATGCCAATAACATACACATTGATCTAGATTTGTACCTCATTATACTTTAAGCACACAAGTCAATAAGACATAACACATAAATGCAATTATTTCAACAAGGATTAATGTAATCATGTATGACTATTTTTATAAGAGAGAAAATAAAAAAGAGCCTAGAATATTACCCTTATGAGATATTCTGACTCTAAATTCCTTGAAGTTTAGATCTCCACTCAATTATGTTCTTTATTTTCTAGAAAATCAAATGATTCTTTGTGTGTGTGTGTTTGTGTGTTTGGATCAAAAGAATTGTTAGAGAAATTTCTTCTTATAGAGAGAAAGAGAAATTGGTTTTCTTCTTCTCCAAGAATTGCCTCTATATCCATAATGATTTCCCTTTAGAAACCCTAAAATATTTTCCTTTTTTACCTAAGGTAGAGTTCGAATTGAACCCTAACTCTATCTTCCCAAATCTAAAGATCTTGATCCCCTAAAATCTATATTTAATCTCTTAAAACTTATCTTTCTATTTTGAATTTCTAAAAATGAGAGAAATCTGGGTTTTGACCATAGACAGCCATCTATCACCATTAAAGGCAAAAATTAAGGTTTTTCATGGTATTTTGTTAAAACCATTTGGAAACACTTGAAAAATCATAAACTATTTAAGAAAACTATGAGAAATTCACAATTGGGGCTTCGAGATCCATATTTGTTGTTAGCAATTACTATTTCCTCAACAATAGACAACCCTGATCTAGGCTACCTCGGGTCACAGTATCTCCACATTTGATATAACTCCTAAAGAGAAAGTAAAATTCAAGTCAATACTAAAAAAATATGAAAAACTCTTTACTTGGACCTATGACGACATACCTTGGATTCATAGAGAGGTTATAGAGCATGCCATCCTGACTTACCTAGATAGTAAGCTAGTTAAACAAAAGCTTTGTAAGATCAAGTTGAAGTGGGCAGAAAAGGTAAATGAAGCCAAGTTCCTAGTTAAAGTTTAGTACCTGACTTGGTTAGCTAATATACGAAGAAAGATGGAAAGATACGAATATGTGTGGATTACCAGGACTTGAATAAGGCATGCCCAAAAGATGATTTCCTATTAGCTCATATAGATCTTTTGGTTGATAATACAGCTACGTGTGTGATGTACAACTTTGTTAAAGAAAACATAGGGTACAATCATATTATTAACAAGATAATAGATCAAATGAAGACAAATTTCATTACGAAATGGGGGACTTATACATACAAGATAATGCTAATTGGACTAAAAAAATGCTAAGGCTACTTATCAGAGGATGGCAACTAAGATTCTTAATGATCTGATTCATAAGAAAGTTGAGGTGTATATGGATGACATGATCAAATCAGTCACCAAAAAAGGCCACTTTAAGGCATTAGAAAATTTCTCCTGATTAATTGACAAGTATAATTTATATCTTAACCTAAAAAAGTACGTGTTCAGGGTCACCTCAAGCAAATTGTTGGGACACATTGTTAGCTAGCAGGTGATAGAGGTGGATCCAGATAAGGCAATAGCTATTAGGGAAATGCTTATGTTATAGAAAAAAGAAGGAAATTCAAGGGTTCCTAGATGAATCTAGTCATTAACCACTTTATAGCCAAGCTCACCTCTATATGTGAGCTAGTTTTCAAGCTCTTAAAGAAAGATAAGCCGGTTAAATAGAATGACAACTGTTTACACCCTTCCACTCTTCAACAACCTAGACCATTAAAGCCTTTGATTTTATACTCAGGAGTAGAACAGATTTCGGTGTGCATGATGCTAGCTCAAGAAGATGAATTTGGGATAAAATCTACTATGTATTATTTACCAAGAAATTCCTCCTATATGAAGCCAAGTATATGGATGTTAAAAAGATTTGCTCAACACTAACATGGGCCTCTAAGAAGTGGAGACGTTACTTCCATTCTTATCAAATATAGGCGGTGCCCAAGAACAACCCATTTTATTACCTTCAGTTAGCACCATCCCTATTGAAGAAAATGGGAAGATGGCTTCTATTGTTGAAAAACTTTTAGGTGTCACAAAGCCTCAAGCCAAAAAAAAAAACAAAAGAAGAACAAAATAGAACAACAAACCTGCTACACTGGAGGGTAATTACAAAAGGATGGCCATCTCACTCAAAGACAAATTTCCATCATGCAAACTTACAAGAAGGTTAATATCTCATTCAATTGTAACAACATACTAACATCAAGTCTTTTTCGTAGGTACTGAAGCCATCTTAAGAGGCACTCAACAAGGTTAGACATGCCGATAGATGGTGTCAACCAAAACAACAAGGTTAGACATGTCAACAAATGGCATTGATAACAAATTAAAGTTAGACATGCCGATAGATGGTGTCAATCACTCAAGGTAGTTCTTCATGTCGATGATGGTGTCGATCATTTCTCAATCCAGTTTTAAAATGCCGAGATGCTAGCATTGGATGTGTGTTTTTTCATCATCAAATATTCGATAAGATGTATAGTTGGTGGTGCTTTTTAATTCGATAAGTGACTTTTATGCCGACAGATGGCATTAGCCAACCGAGTTAGTTCTTCATGCTGACATATGGCATTGATCATTCATCAAATCCAAGTTTAACATGCGATCCAATGGCATTGACCATGTGTTTCTTCCATCATCAAAGATTCGATAAGTTGTATAATCGATGATTCTTCTTTGTACGACAAGTGGCCTTCATACCGATAGATGGCTTTGGTCAGCCTAGGTAGTTCTTCATACCAACGGATGGCATTGGCCATTCCTCAAACAATGTTAAACATATCAATAGATAGCATTGATCGTTTGTTTTTTTTATCGTTAAAGATTCAACAGGTTATATTGTTAGCAATGCTTCTTTGTTCGATAAGTGACCTTCATACAGAGGTATTGGCTCTAGTTAGCCGAGGTAGTTCTTTATACCAAAAGATTGAGTTGATCATTCTTTAATCTCAGTTAGTCATGCCGACAGATAGTGACTACCATTTAACTCATCCTAGTTTGATAAGACGATGATAAGCAGAATATGTCTTTTCCTTTTACTCTGAATTTTGGCTCACTTAGGCACTATACACTATGTTCACCAAAATTAAGGGCAACTATAGACATCAGGGTCCTGAGGCATCCTAGATTAGAGTTACCTGATGATCAAAAAAAATTCATATTTCAAAAGAAAAGCACAAACTTTGATTTCCTTTCATGATTTTCACACTTTTCTAAAATGCTTTTGTGGATTTTAACTTTGCATTTTTAGGGAATGAAAAAGAGTTTGAAAAATGTTGCATTTCAAGCATTTCCTATGAGGCATGGCCATCTGTGATCATTTTTCTCCTGGCCGTCTGCCTTAGGTCATTAGGTTAAAGCTTTTCCAAAGATACCTGTCTATCACTCATAGATACTCATTTGTGAGGTTTTTCTAGAAGATCCTGCACATTTTCTAGTGGCCTTAAATTGAGTCAAAATTGATTTTAAGTTATCAGATTCCACACGGATTTAGGGGGGATTTTTAGGACATTTCAATTTAAAAAGGATCCAAACTCTTTCTTTATATAAACACCTAAAGCCCTAGTTTTGATGAGGGGAGGGAACAAATTCTGAAAAGAAAGGTAACATTCCTGAGATAGAAAATCAATTTCTGCTCTTAAGAACACAAAACCTCCTTACATATTTCCCTAAACACACAAACACCTTTAATATATTTAAAATGAAGATCATTGGACTTAGAGCTTCAAGACTGGATTCCAACATTATAGGAACTCTTCCTAAGGGTAATATCTTGGGCCCTTTTCCTCTCTCTAAACTTATGCCATGAAATATGCATGCTATGACTTGATTTCACGTATTTGTGTTAATGTTATTATAATATGTTTTCTTTGATGATTTAATTCATTTCAGTTGTCTCTATGATTTTACAATGCCATGAATGTAATCTTGAATGTGATAACATGAGTAAAATAGAGTGAATATGTTTTGATTCATTAATATATGTTTGCTTAGTTTTTTAATTTAAAATTCCTTATTTATTGTTAATTTATTGTTTCTGGCATGTTCTGATTGTCTTTTTAGGCTTAGAGTAGGTTTTGGCATGCTTGGAAGGTGTTGCATACGTGTTTAAGCATTATTAGATGTTTGATTTAATTGCTGCTTGCATCGTGCATTGTTCTACCTGGTTGTCGAGTGACAGATGGGAAAAAGGCCCCGATAGACAAGGGATCTTCTTTTTTTCCTATCTCTCCCCTCATGTTGACCTTTTGTTTCTTCTTTATGGCCTCTATGACCCCTTGTCTTACCTATTTCATGATTTTTTTTGTGTATATTCTTCATATCTAATTAATTTGCATGCCAATGATCATTTTAGATTTCATTTTAATTTTATTTCATGCATTTTCATATTTTATTTGTTAAGTATTTTCATTCCAGAATGCATATGCGCTTTATTTTATTCTTAATATTTAATTTTATTTATCACATACTAACCATTTGTCTTCCTTGTGTCTTTTGAGCATTTAACCTTTATTTGCAATGGACTTTTAGAGATCTTGAGGTTGAAGTGCCTTGGAGGGCTTATCCATTTTTATTTGTTTAATTAATTGTTTATTTTTGTTTTATTTATTTTTATTATTTTATTTAGAAGTATAATTTTAGGGTTTGTATTAGCTTAGTAACAAATGGTTTTTCGTATGTTAACATAAAAATTAACCTAAAATCATTTTTACTAGTTAATTAGGCTTTTATAATAAAATGGACCAATGTCCTATTTTCAATCCAAAACCCACATAATAAAAAACAACCGTTGTGTAAATATGCATAAGGGAACCAATATTTCCACCTTAAATAAACACCCTAATTTATGTATGACTTTCTTTCCTCACCTTGTTGGACAATTTGCTTATGTAATAGTTTAAGTAGCTTCTTTATTTATTTATTTATTTTATTTATTTACTATTTTCCTACATACTTTACATGTTTATTTATTTATTTGTTTATACAGCATGTGATAAGGGAGATAGTTGATTAATATTAAAAAATCATTTATAAACAAAACCTAATCGAGGTATAAGTGAGAGTAATATCCCGAACACCATCTCTATTTAGGCATCAAAGGTTAGATTTGTTTCATAACATTCTGTTAAGGGGAGAATTCATGATACCTATCTCTTGGGCCCAATTAGATGCCATCGTAGGTTGACCATTAATAATAAGATTGGGCCAAATTTCTTTTCTATTGTAAAGTGGCCAATCTATGAACTTTATATACCTTATCTGATTTTGGATCCTAAAAGCAGGCCTTTGAGAGCCATCCGACATGACTGGAGTTTAGCTTGCATCACAGTGTTTAGGGATGAGAATCAGTTGGCGAATATCTTAGCAACCTTGGTGTCCATATGGGACAACCTGAAAAGAGTGGTTATGAGATTTGTTATAATAACGAGCTCAACCAGGCCTCACTATAAGAGTGAGTAGATTATAAATTTAAAAAAGGCAGATGGAAGGTCGAGATTTTATAACATCCATAACTACTTAAAAAGGTCAATATTCCTAAACGAAGCAATGGAGAAGGATCAATTGATGATCAAGAAATTGTTTACTTAGTTTGTTACCATAAATAAAATTTTGTACAAGAGACATATTGACAGTATTCAGTTAAGATGCCTAAACAAGCAATAAGCTAAGAAGCTGATGGAAAAAACACAAGTAGGGACTTATAGGGCCCATATGAATTGCTTAACTCTCATAGAAAAGATTATGCATCAGGAGTTTTTTTGGTTAACTGTGGACAGTGACTGCTCAAAGTTTATAAATTCATGCCACCAATGTCAATGGTATGAGGATTTAAGCCACCTACTAGTTTCAAAAATGTGTAATTTGTCATCTCTGTGGCCTTTTGCAGCTTGGGGTATAGATATTATCAGAGAGATCTATCCAACGGCTTTTAATAAACATAAATATATAGTAGTTTCCATTAACTAGTTTACAAAATGGGTAGAAGCTCAATCCTTTAAGAAAACTAAAGGCATGGGAAATGGTCTGATTCATTGAAAAAAATCTAATAAATAGATACTAGGTACCTCATCACATGGTATCAGATAAGGGGGTCTAATTTCAAACTTAAACCAGATAGATACTTTAATAGTATGAAATCCACCATCATAAGTCCACTCTCTATCATCTGTAGGCAAATGAGGTGGTTGAAGCAGCAAATAAGAATTTAAAGAAAATCTTATCCAAAATAGTGTAAAACTATAAAGATTTGGCCAATAAGTTACCATTTGCATTGTGAGGATATCGAACTACTATTAGTAATTCGATGGGAGCCACCCTTTTCTCATTAGATTATAGGGTAACGGCAATATTATCAGTAGAAATTAAGCTACAATCCCTCAAGGTCATATTGGAAGCGAAATTGCTAAAGGAAAAATAAGAAAAACATAGGTTAATCAACTAAACTTATTGGATGAGAACTAAATGAGGGCTTACTGTAATGGCCCAAAATTTCAATTTTTGTGAATAGTGTTTTTCAAATGGTGAATAGTGACACTAGAGGCACACCGAAGTGAATAGTATCACCCAAGACCCATAGAAATTTTCTTCACCATTAGAGAGTTCAATTCATAATGAGTTTGGTGGTATAATTTGAGATTAAATAAGCCCTCAAAAGGCACAATGAAAAATTTACCTAGTCTGTATTAGGGTTGACCAAAACTTTAATCAGGCTTGAAAATGATGTCAGAGGCCTCTGAAAAATTATTTGTACACATAGATTTATTTTAAATATCATAGGAAAGTATTTTCTAGTGAAAATTTAATTTTACGGTGACACCAAAAAATGAGTTATCGAACTGATGGAAATTTAGCGGACCGAAAATGGTGTCAAATTGACCCAAAAATATTTGTGTAGCCTAATAAATATTTTTCTATGATTATGAAAAAAATTTTATGATAAATGGTGTAATAAAAGTGGTAGAAAAATAATTGGAGAAAATTATTAAGTAATTAATTAATTGGGCCAAATTGGTTGGACCTAATTTGACCCAATTAGAATGGGTATATATGGCTAAAAAATCAAAAATTTCTAGGAGATTCACCCATTCTCTTCTCCTCTCTAGGCCATATTAAGTAATTAATTAATTAGGCCTAATTGGTTAAACTTAAATTGGTTGGACCTAATTTGACCAAATTAGAATGGGTATATAAGGCTAAAAAATTAGAAATTTCTTGGAGATTCACCCATTCTTTTCTTCTCTCTAGGTTGTCCCATATTCTTCTCATTTTCTTCATTTTTCTTCCAAATTCTCTTACATAATTCCACCAAATTTCACACCCTAAATAATTCTAAATTTCTAAATTCATCTCTATCATTCTCAAAAACCTATTCTAAGTAAGGTAAGTGGATGAAATTGTGAAAGAAAGGTGTGGAGTAATAATTCAAGTAAATTAATTTAGTAAAATTTTAATGAGCTTATTGGATTTTTAGGTAGATTTTAAGGTAGAGATTAATTTTTTGTCTACAATTTGAATTGTGAAAAAAGAAAATTAAGGGAAGCATTCATAAAAGATTTAGGCCAAGGAGGAAGTATAAGGAGAATCAAGTGAGGCCAAGGGAAAAAGGAAAGAAAGGGAGAACAGAAAAAGAAAACAAAAAAGAATTTGGGAAAAATAGGTATGTTGATACCTAAAATAATTTATTTCATATAATTTAGGTTATGTAAATTATAGTTTTTATGTGTAAGATGAGTTTAAAGTTAAATTGATGATAAAAAAAATAAAATTGGATGTTAAATAATGTAATTAGTAAAAGCTAATGCAAGAAATTATGGTTAAATGTAGGAAAGTGGTATTGGAACCTATTATGTAACTTAGGGTTCTTACATATAAAGTGTGTTTAAAATTAAATAAATGGTAAATAATTCAAATTGAATGGTGAATAGTGAAATTGTTGAAGTGAAATGCATGAAAACATGACTAAATATAGAAAGTTAGAATTGAAACCTATTATGTAAGTATAAAAAGTTAGGGTTATGTATGGAATTAAATTGATTAAATATTGTAATTATGCCAAATATGCTTAGAAAATATGTTTAGAATGACTTAAGTGAATTAAACAACTTGATATAGGTAAAGCTCTATTGTGGCCAAATGGTATTAAGGCAAATCAAGATGAAATAAATGCTAATTATAATTAAATAATAGTACACAATTATGATTCTAGTTTTAAAAATATGATGAGAACAACTTATGGCACGAATTAGTATGTGAATGGTTGTATATATATAATGGTAGAATGATATACCAAGTGTATACTTAAGAAATTTTGAGGAAATAATAAAAATATGTATGAAATATATGGTTTAAGATGAAATTTATAGGTAATCTCATGAAATTAATCATTATGAATAAAATATAATATGAAAGGAGCAAGAATAAATAGTGGTTGAATTAAAAATAAAAAGAGAAAACTAAGAGTAATTTGATGAAACCGAATAAGATGAAAACATAATGAATGGTAATTAAATATTGGTTAGTTGAATGATGATGATGAGTGAAACTATAGTTGTCTGATGTAAAATAATAAATAAAAACTTGAAATGCACAAATGAACATAAACATGGTGATAATACATGAGGAATTAATGTACATAATAATACATGGTGAACATCTATGATGAATATGGATAATTGATATGTAATGCCAAATGAAGACATAAGGTCAATAATTAAGCATGAAAATGATGAATTAGTGTGATAAAATAATATGTATAGAAAAGACACATGATGGCCATATGGTATGTGGTGGCTATTTGAAGGTAATGTGTTGATATAATTAGTATTAAGTGATGAAAAGTAATAATTTGATAAATATAATTCATATGATATGAAGTTTATTTGTGACATGTTGTGGAAGTATGAGTAAATGTAAGGATAATGTATATTTTATTTGAAATTAGCTAGCCATAGGGACATATACCGTGGTAGAATGATGAGTTAGATTTGGACTATAGACCACCACCGGTCTACCTATTTGTGATGTGTATATTAGAATGTCAATTGAGGCATTGATCACTCCATGTGATCCCTCAACATATACTAGAGTTGTTGATCATTCTATGTTCTCACTCTAACTTATTTTTGACCTATGGGGTCTATGTCCTACATATCTAGCTCGAGAGCTTCTGTTGGAAACTACGAGGGTCAAAACAGGAATTTAATTGGCAATTTATGATGAAAAATACAAAAAATACATAAATTATTCATGAAAAATGGATAAATATGTAAATAAATGTTAATCAAGGGTAAATGTGTAAGGAAATAGTGAAAAGTGGTAATTATGTAAATAAAAGATAAAAAATGGGGCAAAAATACAAATAAATAGCAAATAGTGAATAAACATGTAAATAAGTAAATATGAGTGGTACAAGTGTAAATAAAAGATAAAAGTAGACAAAAAGCAAATAAGTGGATAAATAGTAGTAATTATGTGGGTAAGTGCAAAAAAGGACAAAAATGTGAATTAATGCTAAAACATGGTTAGAAGGGGTAAAATGGTAAAAAGAATGTCAAAATAAAATCAATAGGGACCAAATGGTAATTTGCTACTACGTGAAGAAATCATAAGGGTAAAACAATAAATTGAAGAGACAAAAATGCAATAAATAGTACAAAAAGGACAAAACAATAAAAATTAGCATAGTAAGTGGTGAGAAATGTGACAAAACAAAAGTTAATGACTAAAATGGAGTTTTCACCTAAATTGTGGAATAAGTGAGTAAAAGTTAGAAATAAGCAATAAGAGGGATTAGAAGGTAATTTGGGAGTCAAAAATGTAAATTCGAATTATAAAGTATGAAAATGAAAGCAAATTAAAAAATTAGGGACTAAAACAGAACATTGGCATACATAGGTACATAAAAAGGTAAAAAATTCAATTAAAAGAGGTTATAAGGACTAAAGGTGAAAATTAAATATCATGGAGTTTATTGTATATGAGAATTAAACTTTGGAATGGAAAATTAGAATTTATTAGTGTATTAAAAGTAAATGGTAATTTAAGAATAAAATAACAAGTTGAAGGACAAAATGGTAAATTGGATGTTGAATAAAAGAATTAGGGGTCTAATTGTAAATAAGTAAAAATAAAGGGGATAATTGTAAAATAAGAATAAACCGACTTAGTGGGCAAAGTATATAACTTTTAAAGTTGAATTAAAGACATTGAGGCATAATTAGGAGTAAAATTTAATATAGAAACAAGTAAAATGCTTAAGAAATAAATTAAGCATTTAATAGTGTCACAATTATTGTGATAGTAAATTATTATCGTATGTGTGAATAATTAACGAAATAGCTCAGTATCTAGAAATTCAATAGTAGATTGAAGTTTGGAATGTGAAGATGGAGAGACTAATAAAATAAAAATTAAAATGTGTAATGATGGCAAAACATGAAAAAAATGTAAAAATAAGGGTTAAAATAGAATTTTGATATGAAGTAGATTTCAAGGACTAACTTAATTAAAGAAATTATGATAATAATAAGATAGAATAGGTGTGATGAGAAATAAATTTGAAATAATAAGTACACTAGAAATAAAATATTCATCTATCAGGGGTGAAGTGCGATAGAGAATGATAATAAAATTAAATGGTGTGGACCAAGTTAAATAATAAATAATGGAATTGAAGTGGTGTAAATGGGATTAAAATGAGGAAGCAGGGATAAACCATAATTCGATAGCAAAATTGAGAAATCAATAGCCAAAAAGAATAAAAAGGTTAAAATGGTGCTATAATCGTAAAACGGTATTTAAATGATGATATGTACATAATTGGAATAAATTAGTAACCCGATACAAGAAAAATGAGATAAGAATAACAAATTGATAAGGTAAATGAGAACCTAATAACACAAAAAGAAAAATATGAGAATGAAGTTAAGATGATTGAGAGTAGTAATTTGGTAAGGAATCAATAAAAATAAATAAGGCACTAAAAATATAAGTAAGATTTCATAGGGAATTAAGAAATCTATATAAGCTTGTAGGGGAACTGACTGAGTTCTGTAACAATATGGAAACAAAGAATGAATTAATAGAGAGAAATTAATACAATAGGTGTCATTTAGTTAAAAACAAAAATTTTAATTATATATGTGCATGCATGTAAAATTTATTAATTAGGTATCCACTACTAAACATTTTATGCTTAGCGTGTAGTCATTTACTGCATACAGGTATGTGATAGAGTAGACAAGATCTATGAAGGGACATGTACTGAATACTGAAGAAGTCATGCATTGAGAAGAGAATTACACATATATGCGTATATGGCATGTATATATGTGATTAATAAGTTTATAAGACTTAAAGTGAATGATATTAGGTTAGAGACACATAATATTATTTTCGTAAGACTTTTTAATTTTATATGTATATTTTAGAGGAATAACATTTGAGATGTATCATAATGATTATTAAATATGATGATGTTTGTCAATAGTGAGATAGGTGATAAGGAAATTATTTGATAATACAATTAAGCAAGATAATAGTTGTGACATTCCGATACTTGATCTAACATTCAGGTATAGGGTATTACACTTACCATCAAAATCAATTGTACCAAAAGAGATTGGCTTAGTTTTTTAGCAAAATATTTAAGGATTATCACTTAAAAAAAGGATATCTAGTATTTAACCAAATAAGACTTGGTCTACCAAATTATTGAGGCAAGTTTAGGCCCAACTAGGAAAGATCTTTTGTGCTAAAAAAAAGACTGTCAACAGGTGCGACCATTCTCACTGACATTAATGGAAATGAATTCAAGGAGCCAATGAATATTGACAGGTTGAAAATATTCCATGGTTAAAGATTTTTTAAAAACAGAAGAAAAAAAGAGAGAGAGTGCTAGTAGGTTGAAAATCGCAAAAATGCAGTTTTGCTAAAATTGGGCACCCTGCTAGGATAAAAATAAAAAAAAAGGCATCCTAGGAAAAAAGTTAGGGATTTGAGAGAAAATGATCAATAATACATGCGAGGGCTGTTAGATAATAGGATTTGGGTGCAAATAGGATGTCATCCTTAAAGATTAAATAGAAACATTTATTTTTGATGTTAAATATATGTTGTGATTATTTTTATGTAATATCATTGACACCATATATAATGGTCTATATTTTTAATACATGTTTTCTTTATTTTAGGTAGTTAGTAGGTTAAATTATTTATATTTTATATGTTTTTGTCTAGTTTATGTGTGTGTATGTATTGCAGGTAAGTTTGGTCTAAAAGGAAGAAATAGTTAAAGAAACAAGAAGAAGAGCATGACTCGTGAAGGAGAGCACGACTTGTGAAGAGAAGAAACAAGAAGAAGACACAACTCGTGAAGAACCTTCGAGTCATTATAGAGAGCAAGGCTATTTGAGTCGGCAATTTTTTTTGAGTTGTGAAGGGAAGGTAGAAGAAGAGCACGACTCGTCAATGAGAGTATGACTCATGAAGAGAAAAAAAAATAACAAAGATACGAGTCATGAAGGATGTTCGACTCATTACAAAAGTATGAGGGACACGACTCGTAAAGGCTGTCTAAGTCGATCCAGGCACCAGTTTAGGAACACTATAACTTTTCATCTCACCTTTTTTCAACCACCAAGTGTTTTCATCAAGACTTTTCATGGTAACTTTTCACCATGACATCTATTCTGAAGAGGTATGATTAGGGGTGCAAATTTCTCTATAAATAGGGACTAAATATGTATTTGTAGGGAGAGTTCTGTGAGATATACAATTGATGTTTGTATAGTTGCTCTATTGTTACATACTTAGTTTTAGTAGATGATGGCAAAAGAACAAAGCCAAAGGAACAAGAGATACATCATAAGGTTTAAATACAAAGTACAATGTCTTGGGAGATTATTTTTTTCCAATTCTTCTGTTTGATTTTAATTCAATTCTATATTTTGGCTAGTTCTTTTGCATACTAGAAATGTGAAGTGACATTATTCAATATCAAGTTTATGTTTGTTATAAACAAAGTATGATTTAAATCCATTTGTGTGATTGTTTTGCTATGCATGCTTGATCACCATATTTAGCATGTTAGTCAATTAGTTCATAATGAGAGTTGGAACTTATTGATGGAAAGACAAATGAATTTACTTAAAGCATTGAATTCATCTTAAGTGTGACATTGAGGAATTCTCTTTGAGGGATTAAAGAATTGGCATTGAGCTTCATAATTTTTGTTTATATTTATAATGACATGACAGTGCTTATAGACTCTAAGCAAGAACATCTTTAATGACAATGAGAGTTGCTTTAAAGAATCTTTGGTTAAATTCTCCAATAATCTTCAATTATTCAATTATTCTTACTTGTACTTAAATGACTTATCCTTTCTATTTCTATGTATCTTTACACTAATTACTAAGTCATCCTTAATATAACTTGTTTTAATCTATGCATATTGATTTAGAACTTAGTTATATACTTAATCTTCATTTTAGTAGCCTATCCATCTACTTCTTGTGGTTTCAATACTAGATTTACCCCGTTCCCTTTGGAATGATACCCTACTCATTCTATACTCGATCTAGAAAGACTAAGGGTTTAAATAATCCCCTATCAAATGTGGTGTATTCATCTTAAGAAATCTGTTTGCTAGTCATATTAGATCTTTAACCAACTTTCACAATGTGTGGATAGAAAAGATGCCCCACTCACTCATGGACATGTTATAGCTATCATTGCTCAAAATCATTCTATTGACCTTAGTAGTTATTCTAGAGTTATTCCTCGTATGTATTTTACTAAGTAGCTCTTTGTTCGTGGTAAGGTTATAAAAATGCTTTTTAGCCCATCCCACATCACTCAAGATCGTGTTGGAGGGATATTTAAGGTTCTTCTACTGTTCCTCCAACCATTGTTGATGATAGCATTGATGATGATAAACAAGAAGAGCAGGAAACTAGTGATTATGATATGCTTGATGTTCCTGCTACTAGTCCACTATCTTCATCTGTTCCAAGTTCTTCCACTAGGGACATTTCATCCATGCTTAACCAAATATTGTAGAACCAGTCCTCCATGCAAAGTTAACGAACTTCTTTGGCAAAACGTCAACATAGAATAGAATACAAGGTTGACACTTTCATTACACAGGTTGGCTATGTAGTCCTCTCTCCTCCACCTACACCATGATCTTTAAGGGAGTTCTGTTCTTATCTTTTTCTTTTCTTTTATTTTACTTTTATTTGTCTTTCTTTTCATTTCTTCACATTGAGGATAATGTTTGTTCTAAGTGTGGGGGAATTAGTATGTTTTGCATGTTTATTTATGTGTTGTTTATGTGTTTGTGCATGTGTTTTAAATGTTGTTGTTGCTTTTGTTTTTCCTAGACCATTTTAGTAGTTTTTCTATTAAGCATTGTTTATTTTGCATGTCATATAGGTTTTCTTGATAAATCATTTACCTTTTATGCTCATCTTATTAGTCTTTCAAAACTTTTAGCATATGTTTTCTATTTTTCAAGTTATCTTTTTTTACTCCTTTCAAAATTTTAGATTATTTAGTCCCTTCACTAACCATGCTTTAAGGTCAGGAATTGCTCATTTAGTTTAAGGTTTTAGAGTTTTTAGTTGTTTCATGGAAACTACAGCTATAATACTTACCCTTAAGCCTTTAATAATGGATGAGGATTTAAAACAAAAAAGTGCAGAAGAAGAAAGAAGCAATGCAAGATGCATATTGAAAATTTCCAATAAAGTATGGGATGGAGCGTAAAATGCACCCATGCTACATTCTCTTGCTATTTCAAATTCATGGGATAAAGTCTAAAAGTATACCCATATTCTCTCAAAAGAAAAAAAAAAGAGAAAATACAAATAGATAAAGTCTAAAAATGCCATGAGATAGTTTAATGGCAGGTGTCCTTACAATTTTCCTAAAGAACAATTAAAAATTTTAGAATCTTAAGCTTTATGATCATTGTTCTTTCCTCAAGCATGTTTAGTTTTGTGACTTTATGTTCTTTATTTTCGAATTAGTAAGTTTAGGTGACTTGTTAAATTTTGAAAACATGCTTTAAATTTTGATTCATTGGTATCTTGAGTCTTCAAGGTATTTGATTTCTTTTCACTCTATTCCATATGCATAATGAACAATGCCTTATAGTAAAGTTTACTTAGTTAATTGGCATTGAATTCTTTCATTCTTTTTCTCTTGCTTGAGGACGAGCAAGGTTTAAGTGTGAGGGGAATTTGATACCATATATGATGGTATATATTTTTAATATATGTTTTCTTTATTTTAGGAAGTTAGTAGGTTAAATTATTCATATTTTATATGTTTTTGTCTAGTTTATGTGTGTGTATGTATTGTAGGTAAGTTTGGTCTAAAAGGAAGAAATAGTTAAAGAAACAAGAAGGAGAGCACGACTCATGAAGAGAAGAACAAAAAGAAGACATGACTCGTGAAGAACCTCCGAGTTGTTATAGAGAGCAAGGCTGTTCGAGTCGGCAATTTTGTCTGAGTTGTGAAGGGAAGCTAGAAGAAGAGCACAACTCGTGAAGAGAAAAAAATAACAAAGACACGAGTCGTGAAGGATGTTCGACTCATTACAGAAGCATGAGGGACACGACTCGTGAAGGCTGTCCGAGTTGGTCCAGTCACCAGTTCTGAAACACTACAACTTTTCATCTCACCTCTTTTTAACCACCAAGTGTTTTCATCAGGACATTTCATGGCAACTTTTCACCATGACATCTATTATGAAGAGGCATGATTTGAGGTGCAAATTCTCTATAAATGGGGACTAAATATGCAATTATAGGGAAAGTTTTTTGAGATAAACAGGTGATGTTTGTATAGTTGCTCTATTGTTACATACTTAGTTTTTTTGTAGATGATGACAAAGGAAAAAAGCCAAAGGAACAAGAGATACATCAGAAGGTTTAAATACAAAGTACAATATCTGCGGAGTTTATTTTTCTCCAATTCTCCTACTTGATTTTAATTCAATTCTGTATTTTGGCTAGTTCCTTTGCATACTAGAAATGTGAAGTGACATTATTCAATAACAAGTTTATGTTTGTTATAAATGAATTATGATTTAAATCCATTTGTGTGATTGTTTTGCTATGTATGCTTGATCATCATATTTAGCATGTTAGTCAATTAGTTCACAATGAGAGTTAGAACTTATTGTTGAAAAGACAAATGAATTTACTTAAAGCATTTAATTCATCTTAAATGTGACATTGAGGAATTCTTTTTTAGGGATTAAAGAATTGGCATTGAGATTTATAATTTTTGTTTATCTCTTTAATGACATGAGAGTGCTTATAGACTCTAAGCAAGAACATCTTTAATGACAATGAGAGTTGCTTTAAAGAATCTTTGGTTAATTTCTCCAATCATCTTCAATTATTCAATTATTCTTACTTGTACTTAAATGACTTATCCTTTCTGTTTCTATGTATCTTACACTAATTACTAAGTCATCCTTAATCCATCTTGTTTTAATCTATGCATATTGATTTAGAACTTAGTTATATACTTAATCTTTATTTTAGTAGCCTATCCATGTACTTCTTATGGTTTCAATACTAGATTTACCCTGTTCTCTTTGGAACGATACCATATTCATTCTATACTCAGTCTAGAAAGACTGAGGGTTTAAATAATCCCCTATCAGTCATCAAATGAGAATGCATGCATAAATTTAGTTACATATGCAAAATAGTTTATACAATAAAGAAACTCTATTGCATGTATTACAATAGGAAACAAAAACACACACTGGACCATTATTCAATATTTATCCATATGATTATTTATATACATGGCATTATCACAAATAGACAAAAGGAATAAACGAGATCAAGCTCCTCAATTCCTTTTACACCTTTCTCATTTTGACAACTCAGCCAAAATGCTCAGTTTTCAATTGCTCCAAAAACCCATTAATGATATCTAATTAGGGCTATAAAATCATAGGATAGGAAGAAAGGAATGTTGGTTTTTATAGGTATGTGCCTCTAAAAATCATGATAGCTTAAAAGAAAAGGGAAATAAATTCGCCACCTTCAAAGGATAGAGGGGTTTGCATCATATCCTATGTCTCCTCAAATTGGCAAACATATCGGGCTATAATACAAAAGGTAGCCTTCTAAAGACCACATAGTCGTATGCATCCAGAATGGCCATCCTTAATAATATACTCAAGGTTTTTCATGACACCATGAAACTCACCCTAAAGTCCTCCACAGTGGATAGCCACTCGATGACATCTTTGATGGAATGAAAATGGTATAGCCTGCATTGATCTCTAAAGAATCACATAGTATACCAAGGGATCGTTATGGGGAGTGGGGGTGTCCACATCTTTATCTTTTCATCCAGCCAAATCTAAAACAAATGGTAAGTACAAAAGCTATTGGAATACATTGGGTCTATTTTAGGCAAAAGTTAGGCCCAAGTCATGAGAAAATCCTTGAAATAATGCATTTCTATTAAAAAAAGCTACTATGAAAACCCATAAGGGGAGCAGTATTGTTAAATAAAGGACTTATAAATGCCTGAAGCAACAGAAGATTGCTAGCAAAGAGGGCATTTGGGTTCGATTATATAGCATCCAAACCTAATAAGGTCTCTGCTAAAATGAAAAGGAAAGGAGTCAAGCTAAGACAAATTCCATAGTCTATGTTAAAAAGCCCCTAATCACCAATCAAACCATTTACATTGGTCACAACCAAGTAGCGTTGCTAAGTGTATGAACAAAGTGGCATTAGTAGTGTAACTTTTGCAATTCATATAGAAATACAGGTAGTTAAAAAGGATATCTAAAATAACAAGGTTGTCATAAATGATCATAGCTCTGGTCTCCAAGGGTAAGATTTGCAAAGCTCTGGTAATTTCATTAGGTAATTAGACACAGAATTTGGAATACAAGGAAAGTACTAGGTGAGAAAGACACATTGATAATGGCAGCAAATTCTTCAACTGAAAGGTATAGTTGTGACTCATTATAATATAATACATGGAACTAAAGATCCTAAAATCAAATAGCAACTAAGAACAAATTATGATCGAGCCAAACCCTCTCGAGAATTTCATATTTGAGTAAAGAGATCGAATAAATTCCATCCAATTGGCTAGATCTTCAAAGAGTAGCCCTAATCTCTCAAAAAATGAGGTCATTTTGAGAAATGAAAGGTATTAACAAGGAATATGAGCTAGCAATGGAAACTAGAGGGGAAATGAGGGAAATAACCATGCATAGAAGTGTAAATGGGACAGAAAAGAAAATAAATTGATGGCCAAAAGTGACACACGATCGTGTGTCACCATTGCATGGCTGTGTGTGGACTTTTACACCACATAGGATAGTCAATAGTAGAAATCATCCCTACATACATCTCATATCATTCACTTGCATTTAAAATTCCTTCCATGTACAAAACTAATACAGGAAAAGCTTTAGAGCGATTATGTGACTTGAAAATTTAAGTGGCGATAGATAAAGATAAGAGATAAAATATACATAGAGTAAAATTTGTGTGCATTTTTTCACTTACATGTGATGAAGAGAATGATAAAGATAGTATGGCAAAAGGGAATTAGAATATGTGTATATGTGCGATGATAGTAACAATAATAATGATAAGATATCAATGTAAATAAATAAATATATATGTATATAATTTGCATGTGCATAAAAAATGATGATGATAATAATAATAATAATAATAATAATAATAATAAATGCGTCATGTGCATGTGTTACGCATATACATGAATAAAAAATGTAAATAAAGTAACATTGAATGAATATAATGTGCATGTTTTCAAGAGGTATTTATAAAATAAATGATAGGTATAAGTAAGATTATGCATGCAATTTGTAACATGGAAATAAATATGAGCTAATAGTATATGTGAAGTATTCTTGAATATGTATGTATTTGGCTCATATGTAAATAAAAAAAATAAATAATATTAAACTAGCTGTAAATAAATTAGACTGGGTGTAAAAATGCATGACATGTTTAATTTTGTATAAAACTGTGACTAAAGGTCCTATAAAAATTAATTTTTTTTGCATGGAATTCATGGATTTACATCTCAAAAACTTTAAAAATCTAGCTTTTGGATGATGTATGCCCACACATCGACCCCATATACTCATGCATTGAAAAAAGGCAGTCAAAAGTCCATTTTTATTCAATAAAAATGACAAACGGCTGTGCATATATGACATACGGCCGTATGTTAGTTTAATTCAATAAAGCCACTAAATTTGCCTTATTTTCTCTGTCCTTTCTCTTTCTTTCCTCCTCCATTTTTGTAACCTTCCACCTCTTTATAGATTTTTTTTTCACTTTCATGCCATTTTAATCCTTATTTCTAACATCTAATCTGGTAGAAGTGAGGGTTTTTATCCTAAAGTTGTTTTGACACCTCGTTTGTTGAATTTCACCAGGTAAATCTTTCGATTTCATGATTGGGCTATCGATGTTAGTTTTGAATTTTTCTTGATTATTTTAGAATTAAATGAATTGCATTGATAATTAATAAATGTTAATAAATGATGTTATGATAATTTTTAGCTTGCTCTTAGGGTATTTTTATAGATTTTTCAATATATTTTTTGTATAAAATGATAACATTATTATTTATTTAGTTTTATTGTGATAATTGTGTTTTAATATAAATAAAAATATAAATAGCTAGTTTAAATTTGTCAATAAATGTCTTAGAAATTAGGTGTGTTACATAAAGTTTATGTATGTATGTATGTATGTATGTATGTATGTATGTATGTATGTATGAATCATGAAAAAAAAGAAAGAAAAAAAAGGTAACAAATAGAGCGATAATATAATAATTAATGTGCATTTATGCATGATATTTTAAAATATACATATAATTTAGAGATATATGCATGCATTGTGTGATATGTGCAGGAGCCATTCTCTACATGGGTTTACTCTCAAAGGACTGCTTTTAGGGTCTGAGACCGAAGGTCCATAACTTTAACTCATAAATTGGCTACCTCGTAATAAAAAGGGATCATACCTAAATTATTGTTGGTAGTCAATCTATGATGGTGTCTACTAATGAGCCCAAAAAAGGTAGGTATCATGGAGTCATCACCCAATAAAATGTCGGGAAATGAATCTCGACGTTTGATGTCCAAGCAGAGATTGGTGTTCGGGACATCATTCTTATTAAGCATCTTAGTTAGGTGTGATTTTATAATTGGGTTTTAAGTTTAATCCACTCTCTTCTCTCACACAATGCAAGGTAATAAAATTAAATAAACATTCCAAACAGACAAAGAAAGCAATAAATAAATAGATAAAATCCTACTTAAGTTATTATATAAGCAAATCGTTTGACAAAAAAATAAATTACATACATAAATCGGGGCATTCATTTGGGTTGGGAACATTGATTTCCTCATGTATATTTTACAAAAATTGTCATTTTATTCTTTGGTTTAACTTTGGATAAAAGTCGAACATGCCCCTTAACTTTTTTTCGGAGCATAAATATTCCCGATGTTCTAAAATAAGTACTAAAATACCCCTCCGTCAAGCTACCGTTAACTCCGAATTAACGGCACTAACGTGGTATTGACACGTGAAAAAATATACTACATCAGCACCACATGTATTTTTAATCCAAATATATTTAGGAATATTTTAGTACTTTGAGTGAGACATTAAGGGCATTATAGTACCCTAATGAAAAACATTAAGAACATTTTTATACCTTAGAGAAAATATTAAAAATCAATATCTATTACATTAGATATTAATCAATATTTGTTCTATTAATTAATAAATACTTTTTATATAAATGTATGAATAAGAAAAAAATTATAAATAAATTATATAGTTCAAGAACATTTATTGATTAATTTTTGTTAATGAATATAATATTAAAATTTGACTAAAAAAATACTCTTAAATATCTTGACATTTAAAGCAATTGGGGCAACCTATAAGAATTTACACATGATATCGATTAAATTATTTTTATAAAAAAAAATTTCAAATTATAAAATTTGAAAAACTTGGTGTTTAAATATATATCACTATTACTAATTAAGACAAAAATTTTAACAATCTATTAAACATGTTATAGTATTTATTTAACATCTTCATAATTCATTATTTGTTGATTTATACATTTTATTTTATACAAATATATCATTTCATTATTTAATTGCTCATAAATATTTAAATGATATTTTTAAGACAATGTATTCCATCATTTTTTTAAGAAAATGATTACATATCAAGGTGAAACACAAACATCTAATATCATATATATTTTATAATTGTTCTAAGAAGTTGATACAATTTTTTAGTTTATAATAGTTAAACTCTTGATGAAACTATTAATTTTTTTAATTTTATTTTTAATATTTTTTGTTGAAATATTTATAATTTTATGAACTAGTTAAAATCAATTAAGTTTAATGTAAAAAAAGTATGTACATTATTATAATTATTAAAATAATAATATCATTATTTAAAATATTTATTACTGGTAAAATAATTATGCAAAAGATTTTTTTAATACTTTTTTAATAATCTTAATAAAAATGCCCCTAAGTACATTTTTGTAGTCAAATTTTAATATTATATTCATCAAAAAAATTAATTAATAAATATTCTTAAGCTATATAATTTTTTATCATTTTTTTCTTATTCGTACATTTATGTAAAAAATATTTATTAATTAATGTAATAAATATTGATTAATATTTAATGTGACAAATATTAATTTTTAATATTTTCTTTACAGTACAAAAAATTTTCTTATTGTTTTCATTAAGGTATTAAAATGCTCCTAAAGTTTTTTATGGTACTAAAATCCCCTTAAAGTTTTTTATATAGTGCTAAAATGTCCTTAAATATATTTGGACTAAAAATACACGTGGCACTGACGTGGTATATTTTGCCACGTGTCAATTCCATATTAGTGCTGTTAATTCGAAGTTGATGGTAGCTAGATGGAGGGGTATTTTAGTACCGATTTTAGAACATTAGGGGCATTTACGCTCTAAAAAAGTTAAAGGGTATTTTAGCTATTACCAAAACACATTAGGGGCGTTTTAGTACCTTATCTCAATATAAATATCATAAAAACCAAATAAATCATGCAAATATCACAATGTATATATGAAATACATGTGAAAAAAGCTTGAAAGTTAGCCACGAATACCCCTGGAAAGTGAGGGATGCCTATAGCCATATGAGGGACTGGATAAGATAAAGTTCCTACGATGTCTGATCTATTGACGTCGGGAGTTTTTCCCTCTGTCACTTGCTGGACAGTGCATAATGCATAATTTGACAAAAAAATCATGTAAAAACACACTTTAACCTTAAACATCTTTTTGGAATATTTACCATGTAAGAGAAATAATAAAGTTCACATTAAGGATTTTATTTTATTTGTCTAGATTTTCCTTTTCCTTAATTTTATATAACAATTATTTTCCCTAAAAGATCATTTATTTATGTATTAAAAATTATATTTCAAGTAAGAAAATCGCACAAAAAAGGGCAAGCGCCTATCACTTCGAAGTAGCATGTGCACCAACAAGGATCTTTATTATTATTATTATTTTCCTTTGAAGCAACTTAACTCATTTGCAGGGATTTGTGACCCAATGGTCCTAGATATGCGTATCAAAACATTTCCCTTTTAAATTTCCGTTGCCTTATTAACTTCCATTTTATTTTATTTTAATGATATTTCTATCTTATATTTTCTTTGTATATAAATTTATCTGCGAGTGTAGCACGGTGAGTAGAATGGTAATCCTTTATTCCCTTGTACTTGCAATATCTACTCACTGTAAATAAAAGATCCTTTTGGCCACTTAATGAAAATATCACGTAAAATATTTATATTAATAAATTGGACATTTCATTAATGAAATAGAACATATATCATAATTTTAATGCCAAAAGCCACTTGTAAATAATTAACTTTTATCAATGTAATAGAATTCGTATATAATTAAATAATACAAATATTTTCATTAATAAAACTTGAACTTGTCATCCTTGTCTTCAAAACTCGCAATGAAATGCCTTTTATAATTTGCATGCGAAGACATTAAAAAGACAAGCAATAAATTGCCCGATTTATGGATGCGCATTTAATATTTTTATGAATATTGATGCTATGATTTACCACTTTGCTATGTGGTTGGGTGTACCTTTAATTTATTATGCCATGATTATACGTGTAAGAAAAGGGATAAAATAATTAATTTAAAAGCCATTATATCACATTCATCAAAGGTATAAATAAGAGTGAGATTTCAAACTCTCTCTAGGTTTTAGCTTTATAAGGTCAAAATACCATTTTTCAATATTCTATTGGGTGGTAACTCCTCCTGATAGTCGATCGCCAATGATGGGATAAAGATATCCCAAAATGTTGTCTTATGTCGTTCTAAGACTTTAAACTTGGTGAATTGGGTTGATTCTCTTAATCATTGCTAAATGATCAACTACCTCAAGTAAAAAAAAAAAACCTAAATGATCTAAATGAGACCCTTAAAGCAGGTACACCAAGCGAGGGATCAGGTATGAGTAGTGCATCTCACACCTATTCCTAAAGAAATTTATGCAAAGATGACTTTTTGAAAGATGAGCTATTTTATACAAAAAGACCTCAACTTTAGCTTTCGATATAGTAAAATGCTATGAGTTATTTGTAAGTGGCAATTTGAATTTAGGCTAAGTCATGTTGTTCCCCCAATCTGTCCAAATGATATAACAAGTGGACTTCATTTTCTTTAACATTGTACCAAAAAGTTCAAAGGCTTGGGATGCCAATCTCACATGGAATAATTGTTTCAATGCTATAAGAGAAAGAGAATGGTGTGACACCTATTGTAGATCGAGGAGAAGTTTTGTATGCCTATAACACATTATTTAGCTCATCCACCCAAAAACCTTCAACATCATCAAGTCATTTGTTAAGGCCAGCAAAGATAGATCAATTTCCTACCTTGATCATACCATTGGATTGAGGATGATATATCAATGTAAATTTCAGTTGAATATGTAAGTCAGAATAGAAATTCCTAAAAAGTTGGTAATCAAATTGCTTAACATTATTAGAGATAATACTGTGCAAAATGCCAAACCATGTAATGAAAGATTTCTGTAAGAATTTAATTATATTTACTAATGTCATCGTGGCTAGGGGCTTGGCTTCAACCTATTTGGCAAAATGATCAACTGCAATAACCCAAAATTTATGTTATCTTATAGCTTGAAGAAATGGGCCAAGGATATCTACACTACATTGAGCAAAAGGCCAAAGACTGCAAATAGTTATTTGTCAAACTAATTTTTGATGAAAAATATTCTTGAATTATTGAGACTTATTTGCCTTATGGATAAGTTCTTTAGCAATATTCTCTATTTTTTGCTAGAAATAACCCTATAGCAAAGCTTTCTAAGCTATTGCCTATGCGCCTTCATATGAATTATAGGTACCTTCATGTATCTCTTGGAGAATATAATTACCTTCTTATGTACTAAGGTATAATGTCCAAGGATGGGAAAAAGAGCACCTGTAAAGCTTATCATCTAAAACGATATAAAGGCTAGACTATTGAACCATCTTTTTGGCGTATGCCTGATCAATAAGAAGATTACCTATGCTTAAATACTGATAAATTGATAGGCTAGCTGTCCATTGGCTCCTGAAGCTAGATTGTATAAGCATCATAGGTCAGTTTGGTGATAGTGGCCCAAATTATGTAAGCGGTCTGAACTATGCTTTTGAGAGAAGCTTGTTAGCTAGAGCTTTTCCACCTTGACTTTTTGCTTGGGGTATCTGCTTGATTATCATCTAATTGGGATAACAAAATTTCGCCAAGTGTTTTAAATTGGACCATTTTATGCTTTTTGGCTTTGAACTTGCCTAGTAATTGACTAACAATGAGTTAAGATTTAGTAAAAATAAACAAGGAATTTGGCTTCAACTTGACAATAAGTTGCAGGCCAAAACAAAAAGCTCTATATTCAATGGCATTGTTTAATGTAAGAAATGATATTCGAGCTATCCCTTAGATAGAGATCTTCCTAGACTAGTTAAGATAATTTTGACACTAGCTCATTCAGAAGAGACAGCACCATCAATGTATAAACTCTAGAAAGAAGTGCCTGGTTATAGTGGGGGAGTAGGTAGTTCAGTAATGAAGTCAATAAGAATCTGAGCCTTCATAGCCAAGTGAGGCTCATACCAAACATCAAATTCTCCAAGGCAAGCTACCCATTTAGTAAGTCTCCATGATTCTTCACGCCTCTATAATACCTTTCACAAACAAGTGTTCTTTCGAACTACAACAATGTGGGCCAAAAAGTAAAGGCGAAGCTTGACGGTTGATGTGACCAAGGCAAAAGCTAACTACTTTAGTATAGGGTATCATAGCTTGAAATCTCATAGGACTTTATTGGTGGAGTAGATGGAAAACTATTATCTACCTTTTTCCTATAGTAAGATTGCACTAGTGGCTCTATCAAAAATATCAAGGTACATATATAATGTTTCAACTACCTAGGGTTGACTAGTTAAAAGGTATAAATTGCGGAACCATTTCAATGCCTCAAAAGAAGGCTAGCACTCTAAGGTCCATTTAAAGTTCTTGAGATTTTTGAGTGCCATATAAAATGGAAGACGACACTTGGTTGAACAAAAGATAAACTGATATAAGGTTATTACCTTGCCATTGAGATTTTACACTTCTTTAATGTACTTTAGTGGCTCTATTTGCATAGTATCCTGAATCTTTGTTGGATTGGCTTCAATCCTCCTTTTGGATATCATGAAACAAAATAATTTTCTAGACTGCATAACAAAAGCACATTTTTTAAGATTAACCTTAAGGCTAAACTATCTGAGGGTAGGGAAGCTTTTTATAGGTTTGGTAGGCAAGTTTGTTAAAGTTTTGCTCTCCACGATCATGTCATCAACATAAACCTCTATGTTGCAATCGAGCTTATTAGCAAAGAGCTTATTCATAAGCCTTTGATAGGTAGCTCTTATGTTTTTTTAGGCTAAAAGGTATGACATGATAGCATTAGATAGCTCGGTGAGTTATTAATTTAATTTTCTCTTCATCTACTAGATTCATTGGGATCTAATGGTAGCTCATCAAAGCATCTAAAAAGGTGTACTCCTTAAACCCAATTGTAGAGCCCACCAAGAGGTCAATGTTATGCAACGAATATGTATTTTTATGGTGGCCCTTATTTAAATCGGTAAAGTCAAAATACATCTGCCATTTTCCATTGGCCTTTTTTACAAGGACTACATTAGACAACCAATCTAGATAGAACACCTCCTGGATAAATCCATTCTTCAACAAGGTGTCTATCTCTTTAGCCATTGCTAGTTGTCATTCAGAAGCATAATTACACTTCTTCTGCTTTATAAACTTATAATAAGGCTAAATTTTAAGCGAATAAGACATTACCTCAAGGGACATGCCTGTAATATTTAAGAGCTACCAAGAAAAAACATTAATAAAGGATGAGAGCACAGTAATTAAAAAATCTTTCTCTAAACCAATCTTGGTAGGGGCTATCTTTACTTTCTTTTCTAGCATAAGTTTGACCTTTTGGAGTAAGTTAATGGGCTCAGCCTTTCAAGCTGTATCAGATGGCATATCCAAAGTATCTAATGGCAAAGCTTAGTTAGATTTCTTTAACATAGTAACATAAGTTTCTCATGCTACACGTTAATTACCTCGTAGCACAACAATACCACCCTGAGCTAAAACTTTAATCAACAATTTATGCATAAAAATGTAAGCATCTACGGCAATCAAAAGGGGTCGGCCAAAAATAGCATTGTAAGAAAGAGGCACGTTTACCACTATGAAATAGGTCATATAAGTTTTGACCATAGCCTTATCTCCGAGATGAAGAGTGAGATTGATTAAACCCTCAACCATGATTGGTTGCCTGAACATGTCTATCAAAGGTATAGAGATAGGCTCTAAGAGATTGGTTGAAATCCCTAGTGCATTGAAGGCTTGCAAAGTAATCAAGTTAACTCTACTACCTGTGTCCACCAGAATATGTTAAACTATGTAGTTTTGGATGAGAGCCTCATGTCAATGCTGTCTATGTATGGCTATCGAACACAGGCACTATATACTGCAAAAAACTACAAAGTACAAGTAGAAACATGCGAATTGGATCCCAAGAAAAACCCTCTTTAGCCTTGCATTTTTTATAATCATAAAAAAATTGTAATGTTTGCCCCTTGCAATGACATAAATGACCCCAGCAATAGCCTTATTGCTCGAACTGGCTCTACTTTTTCTTATTTTTGAAGTGTTGGCAACCATTTTAAAGGGTCATATCTATCATTTTTAACAAACTGGGATAGGTTTCCTTTTTAAATTAAATGGCTGACCTTCCTTTTGAGTTAGTTGCAATCATCAATTTTATGCCTCTTATCTTTATGATAAGCACAAAAGAAGCTCTGGTCTCAATTTGGATCTTTTCTTATGGGATAGACCAATTGACCTACCCATTTTGCTTCAACTAGGAGAGAATTTAGGTCTTAAGTATTCAAAGGAGTGAATAGATCTTTATTTCAGACACAAGAATACAGGCTAGACACTATGAGTTTGGTTAGAGCTATCGGATCCCTTAATTGTTTAAGAGTTATTATGCCAACCATATTTAGTTTTCTACTATTTGAACTTGCAAGAGGACTCTTTGTCTCTATCCTAGCTTTTATGTTGAATATTATACCGAAGGCGCCATACCTCTTCCATTCATATATACTTATGAGCTTAAGACATAAGCTTGGTGAAATCATTGGGTGGATTCTTACTTTGGGAGTCATTAAAATCCTAGCACCTAGTGTTATAGCCTAGGGCATTAATGGCTACCTCCAAGTTAAGATTCTGAATGTCCATGGCAACTACATTGAATAATTCCACATAAGCATGTAAAGGAATTAGACTCCTTTTATTGCACTAGGTGCAGATTGATAGAAACTTTATAGGTCAAATGGTAGCCATAAACTTGGCAATAAAGATATCACTAAACTATTTAAAGTTCCTTATGGAGTGTTCGAGTAAGTTTTGAAACCAAATCTAGTCAGATTCAGTAAGTGTTTGAGGGAAAATTTTGCAAAGTGAAGCATCTTAAGTGGTGTAAATAAGCATGGTGTGATGAAACTGATCCAAATGAGCTTGAGGACCAGTATTGCCATTGTACTTTGCAAAGTTGGCAACCGAAATTTGAAAAAAGGGGCTGTTAATATCACTTTAAACATGGGTAATAAAAAAGTACCCTAATACTACAAAGTGTTTATGTATCCTCTATTTAAAGAGTCTCTCGAACTCTTCAGCAATTAAGGTAATAGTGAAACCTGGTGCAGGTGGTGCAGCAGAGGGTTGTTAAGGTGGCTGAAGCCCTTCCTATCATGGCTGAAGAGTGTGATTGACACATTAAAGATCATCTTTAGGCTGGGCTGTTGGCGTTGGTGCTTGGGCTACCATAGCAGATAAAGAAGCAAGGAAGGCTTGAGCCATTTGTGGGGGGAAACTAGGTATAGGTGGGACATATGGTATGGTGGGGGAAACTAGAGGTGGAATAGGATCCAAGGGGAAAAGTTGTTGAGTAGGTAGAGATAAAGGCTAGTTTTTCTCAAACTAATCTTTTAGTGAACCTAGTGGAATGTTCAAGTCAAGGAAAAGATCCATAAGATAAGTCCATGCTTACCATACCAAATGATAATAGCTCAAAAATCCGAGCTATTAGCTAGAAAGGACCTTGGAGTGAAATATTCATAACTTGGTTATCCAGAAGTGGAGAGCTACCTGAAAACAAGGAAAATCCGGTGAAGGTTTCAATGAGAAATACTTTGATGGTCAAGTCAGAACGTGTTTGAGAGAAAAATAGGATGAAAGGGTCAAAAACGTAGAAGAGAGTCATACCTGAATTGCTTAGATATTTATAGAGTTAAGTGATACGGTTTGAATATGCTTATAACTATAGCAATGGATAGTGTTTTATATCATGTGAAAATCGGTTTTTAGATTTCCATAAAGATAAGTATATCTCAACAGAATTACTTTATCCGTTGTGGAAGAGTTTGAGTTATTGTAGGATTGTAGCAATCCATTTCAATTCTAGACTCTTGTGTTTTAAACCAAACTATGCACTCCAGTCCAGTTATATGAACTATTTTTGGGATATGGTTATCAAACCTAATTCGAAATTAATGATTCAAAACTGGTTTTGATAATTTAATTTCATTTTGTAATTTTTCAAAAAATAATATGGTATAAGATAGTGCACCAAACATAGTATAAACTATTACATGTTAATATAATTTTGCATCAAATACTATATAAAATAATATAAAATAATTAGAATATAATAATATTATATAAAGTAATACTACACTGGTTAAGGGTAATACAATACAATCCCAATTTGCCCTTCGTGTAAACTATTGGGTTATTGGATTCTTATTTCCCATTGAACAAAAGTTTCTTTTATGTAAACATCATGAAATTAAAATACTCTCTCATCCCATATAATACAGTGGACGTCTTCGTTGTCCCTCTATGCCCTCTCAATCTTGTCGGAATGTCACCAACTTGAAATTGGAATTCTGACCCGATTTCTAGAAATTAATGATTTTTGTTTTCATTACTATCTTAAAAGAGATTAAAATAATTAATGATTTTTTTTTCTTTTTCTATTGTTTTGTATATAAAAGTTCAAGACATTATTATGACAAAGTGTATTTGTTATATTCCATTATTTTGGAACGTGGTTATCCGGAATATACATCTTTAGTCTCGAACCTCTAAATTACTGCATTTGAATTTACAATGCTAAAATTATTTAATTTTAATTATTTAACTAAAAAGTTAATTAACTACGTTTTTTTCTACCATTAATTTATGATAAAAAAAAATATTTTTTTATTTTTCTGTCATAATTAGAATTTAGTTTGTATTTTAATTTCTCCCATTTCTATTTAAATTTTGAACTACAAAATAATGTTGATTAAACAATTCGATATTTTTATCATTTTAAGAGATGCAAAAAATAAAATGCTAAATAATTATTTCTATCATTTTAATTTCTCTCATTATTTTTATCATTATCTTTAATCAACTAAAAGAATCAGTAGAAATTAGTTAAACAGACTTTTTAATTACAACAATTAAAATTTAGTGTTAAATAATTTTGGTGATACAAGCCTTTAACTTAAATGATTTACCGAAATTACCCCTCATTTCTTAAAAAAGAACGAGATAAGATTTTCATTTGCCTTTAATATTTTATTGAATAAGCTAATTTGCCCCTAGTATTGTGATATTGGGTACTAAAATACTTTGAGTATAAATCGGTTAATCGATTTATTAGCAAAAAAATTAATCAATTCATTAAAATCGATTTTTTAAAATTATTAACTCTTAATCAGTGTGTGACGTTCAGTTAAATAATTCATTGATTTCTGTTTTTTGTTTGTTTGATTAATCAATATTTTTTGGTTAATTACTAAAATTTATAATATAGAATTATAATAAAAAAAGGTTAGTTAAATTAAATTTCAAATATACAAAAAAAATTCAAAATAAAATCCCAAACACAATATATTAACCAAAATTTATGTTCGATAAAGTAATAACTAATATTATAAAGTGATTTTAATATATATTTACTAAAAATTAGCATGCTAAATCATAAATCAAAGAAAAAAATTTGGAAAAATTAAATGTTAAAAAATATATTTTAAAATATAAGAAAATGTATCAAGTAAAATATAAATACCAATATATATAATAAAAAATAACATATATAAAAATTATTTGATTACTTCATATAAATATTACTTTATATAATTAAAAGATAACATAATTTAAATATAGTTTAAAGTGTTATATAAATTTTATAGAGAATTATTAATAAAACTTATGATATAAAAATAAAAATATAATTTAAATATATTTGTTAGAGTTTGGATATATCCATTACTCTATTTGTATTTATCTTAATTAGTTTAGAATTATCTAATCCTAATTCAAAAAGAAATTAGAGTTTTATTAGCATTGTGACTATAGTAAACTTCTATAAATAGGAGATCAGGAAACCTATCTGAGGTTACTGATTTTGTTGTTGATTTTGTCGACTGATCTTATCTAGTCTGATTCACATACAAAATATCTTGTTCTTCTTTTTCATTTTCTCTGCATCTCTAAGGCGCTTTTAGAGCATAAATTTGTTGCCTTTTTTCTCGGTATATTTGCTTGTAATTAAAGGCCTAACCAGTAACAAAAAATTAAGATCTTGTGCTTCCATTTTATTAAAGGTTCTACGCTACAAGAGGTAAATATATTTTCTCTAAGTTATTATTTTTTATGTGTATTTGTATGCATATTTGCCCAAATTGGTATCACACACTTGTTTTTGCATCCTGGCATGTTTAAAATTGATCTAAAATTTATATGTAAATTGGTAAATCAAAATAAGATGCATGAAATGCTTAATTTTGCTATATGTGTGTGTGTGTGTGCGCGCGCGCGCGTGCTTTATTTTGTGTATATGTACACTGAAAATTGAGGGGAATTACATATCTGTCTAAAAATGCTAAAATAAAATTGAGGTTTTAAATTTTTGACCTCACTATCATGATCACGAACTCCAAAAACCACCTACTGATCGAAGTCTGACAAGCTAAAACTATCAACAAGATAGCGCATGGAATACACATGCCACCATACATAAATCCATGCCATAGGGTAAATGTCCTACATATGCTAGGCCATATGTCAGTGTGATTACATCATCCTAACACGTGGCCTAATGACGGGATGACACGTAGATGACTGTGGTCGTGTCACTTGTCTTGGACATGTGTAAGAGTGATGTGTCATCTTGACACATGGCCCAACTAGGATGTGACACGTGGATAATTGTGGTCATGCCATGCGTCAATGACGTGTCACTTAGATGTCACGTGGCAACCCAGAGTGCCACGTGTCAGAACAAGGGTCTGACGTGGCAATACATATCATGACATGTGGACCATTTGTCAATGCCACATGGCACAATCAGCTTCAATCGCATATGACCACTCTGCTAGCCTCCCACCAATGTGTGAGGGAGCGGAAGGCATACTCCGGGAACCAAATCAACTCAATTTTTTTTAAATTAAATTTTATATTTTTTTCTAATTTTTTGGTATATTTTATATAAATATTTTAGAAATTAGAAAATATTTTTTGATTTTTCAAACATAATATTTTATAGAAAAATTATTTTCTATCTTTGAACAATTTAAAATAATTTTGTAAATTTTTTTATTTTTATGGAATTATCCTTATTTTTTATTAAAATGAGTTTCAATCGTATGATTTTAATACATGTGTGTATTAACCTATTAATTTCTGTTATGTGTAGCAGAAATGGTGATCATAAGGACACCTATGATTTCACGTACTCCTGATGGCATTACAAGAACTAAAGCAAGTGTGCGAAAAGTCTACAACACCAAAATGAATAGGAGGATTCGAGCTGATGATATTGATGTAATAGTGCATCATATAGTTTAGTTGTAAGAACAAATGTGGTAGTGTATTTAATTAGATTGGTGGGATGGATCTAGGAAGGAATGATAGAGCCTTATACAAAGTTGTGATTGATTCCTTCGAATATCATCCAAAATTGTGAGACTTAATGGAAACTATCTGGTTTATAAGAGATATTTTATAGAAAATATATTATACACTTTTTGGTTAGAGTTGCCAAATTGTGAGTGTTGAGAAGCAACACTAAATCTGTGATGGTATCGAGAAGTGGATGTAGTGTGCATCGTCCATGGCTTCATCAATAAACTTATGAGTTACCTGATGATTTGATAAAGTTGGTCAAAGATTTAATCCCTAAAATGAGGCAGATTTTGTGAAATCTAGACTTTTATAATACAAATGTATCAATTTTAGTTAGCGTTTCTATTTTTGAAATTATGTTTCCTTTTTATTTAATGGACATGAGTATCTTAGCCTAAATTGTTGGATTTTATTTATTGGTTAAATAAATGAGTTTATTTCAATATTATGGCTTTTAACTTTATGATAAATGTATTTATTTAATAGTTATTCTCCTTGCAATATTTTATGAGTAGAATTATTGCATAATTATTAACTTAAGACTTAATAACTTAAACCAATAAAACCCCCCTCTTAAGTTTGAGAACTTAAAAATTCAATAATACAGATTTACTATGAATGAAATTTTAACTTGTAGGGTTAGACATTAAGACTTAGAAGGTAATTATATACTTTAAGTAGACTTTTTGAATTTAAGTTTAATAGAAAACTTTACTAAGTTATTAGTTTGAATACATAGTAAATAGCATGTATTTCTTAATTCTCCTTTAACAATGTGCAATTTTAATCCATTAGAGATCAAAGGATCTAAAATGGGTACTTCTTTCAAATCAATTGTTGTTGAACTAAACACAGATATGAAACTGAATGATGATAATTATAAGATCTGGACTATAAAAATCCAATATGTGCTTGAAAAGCAAGAGGCTCTAGAACACTTGTATTTATTTATCGCTAAATCTGAGGATGCAACACTACCCAACATAAGCAGGATCGAGATACTTATATGGTATGGAAAAAAGAAAAATTCCAGTACCTGCATCATTTTTTTAAGTGTGATGGATGACGACATCATTAGGCAACTCCATAAGTAAGTATTAGATGCAAAAGATCTATATATCACTTTGCAGGAGAAATTCGGAGGTGTGTCTCTGACTAAGCTCTGATTATTGACGATTAAGTTTGATACTTATCAAAAAAAGCCTAATCACAACATGCAAAAAAATTTAAAAGAGATAGAAAACATGACATTTGAGTTTAATGAGGCCGATCACAAGCTGACTGATGAGCAACAAGTCTAGGTTATCATTCGTTATTTACCCAAGTATTGGAAGCATACGAAGATGCAACTAACTCACATGGACAATATAAAGACATTTAGGGATGTCACTCATCATCCAAAACTTAAAAAGGATTGACTGACAGCGATTAAGATCAATGCCGAAGTGCATATGACACAATCCTTTCTGGTGGAATGAGTACTAACTAGAACAAGAGAAAATGATCCAAAAATTAGGGGAAAGGCAAGGCTAAGTAGCCTAAAAAGCAAAATGTGAGACAAAATACTAATAGGTCTAAAGGCAAGAAGAAAGTGAACATTTCAAGAGTGAAGTGCTTCAGTTGCCAACAGAAAGGACATTATGTAAGAGATTGTGCTGTGCCCAAATAGGTGTATTATTTTTACTCCAAAGTTAGTGAAATATGTGTATATAGTTCTATGTTCCTAGCTAATTTTCATCATTTGTGGGTGATAGACTCATGAGCAATGGACCATGTGACAAGGGATCGAGAAGCCTTTGTCAAATTTCGATGAGTCCCTAATGGAACTAAGTGGATTTATGTAAGAAATAATGCCAAAGTGGCAGTTCAAGGGATTGGCACATATATATTAGTTTTACATGAAGGCCGAACCCTACTCCTGCATAATGTATTTTATACCCCGAAAATTCATAAGAATTTAGTTTCTTTTTTAGCCTAGATGAGACTTGGTTTTGATTTGCATTTTAATCATGATAGTATGCATTTATGTTTGAATAATGTTTATTATTGTTTTGGTTTTATTTTGAATGATTTTATTATTATGGATATTGACCATAATTACATGAATAATACTAGTTTTTCCTTAATCTCTTCTTCTGCTTCACATAGTTATAAGAATAATGTGAAATTATGGCATACTAGGTTAAATCACATTGGATAAGACAATATGAGTTGGTTAACCAAAGTAAGTTTATTAGGTGACCAAAATGAAATTGATTTACCTACTTGCAAGCATTGCCTAAAAGGAAAACTAGTTAGAAAATCGTTCAAAAAAGGAACTAGGGCCAAATTTCTATTGCAATTAATCCATTCTGATGTTTGTGATCTGAGAAATATGAGGGCAAGGCATTGGGCCTACTATTTTATCACATTTATAGATGACTATACTAGGTATTGTCATGTCTACTTGATTTCTTAAGTTAGAACCATTAAGTTGCTTCAAAAGTTATACAAACTTAGTTAAAAATCAATTAGACAAGAAAATAAAAGCTTTAAGAATGGACCGAGGTCAAAAATATCTTTCGAATAAATTTAAAGTTTTATGTGATAAAAAGGAAATTGAGCATCAGTTATCCATTCCTAAAACTCCATAATAAAACGGTGTTGCAAAAAGGAAAAATATAGCTCTCTTTGATATGGTAAGGTTTATGATGGCCGAGGCAAATTTGTCAATCTCCTATTGGGGAGATGCTCTATTAATTGCCATATATGTTTTAAACCGTGTACCCTCTAAATATATCACATCCACTCTTTATGAGTTGTGGACTAGTCAACAACCTAACTTAAGCCATTTACGACCTTGGGATTTCACTACTTATGTCCATGATAGCTCTAGTAAATTTGATAAATTAGGACAAAGAGGTAACAAAATTATTTTTATGAGATACTCTGAATTATCAAAAGGATATGGGTGAGCAAGAAGATGGCACAATGATAGAGTTTGAATCACGAGACATCATATTCTTAAAGAATGAATCTCCAAAGTTGGGCGAAGTGAATCAAGATTTCACTTTCTATGAAACTCAAGAAGAAGAACTATTAGTATCACTCCATCCAAGTAGGAAGGAATTAAAGGAAGAAGGTCAAGACCCTTCTCCTCTAAATGATCCAAATGTTTAGGATCCTTACTTTAATGGGAGTATTCCTAACTCCAGTGGGAGTATAGACTTTGGTCCCAATATGAGCATTCCAAATTATGATGAATATACGAGACATGTTTATCAAAAGGCATAATTGTGAAAATCTAAAAGGAAAAGTATTTCATGCAGATGATTTGAGATCAAAAGCTCAAACAATGCCTTCTAATTTCCCCATAAGATGGAAAAAAAAGCCTAAAAATATACGAGAGGCTCTTTCATGCCTAGCTAAAGAAAAATAAATTAAAGTGATGGAAAAAGAAATGGCATCTAAAAGATCAAACCGTATTTAGGAACTGGTTGATCTACCGAAAAGATGTAAACCAATTGGGAATAAGTAAATTCTCAAGGTAAAGCAAAAAGCTAATCGAAGTATCAAAAGATATAAAGCTCGGCTAGTCATTAAGGGGTTTACACAACAGGAAGGGATTGACTATGAAGAGACTTCTCACATGTTGTTAGATTCATATCTATAAGGATAATTTAAGCTGTAGTGGCTAGTTTGGACCTAGAGTTATATCAAATGGATGTTAAGATTGTTTTCCTCAATGGAGGATTAGATAAAGAAAACTATATGGAACAACCTGTAAGTTTCATTAAAAAAGGCAGCAAATATAAGGTTTACCAATTGAAAAGATCAATTTATGCCCTTAAATAATTTTTAAGACAATGGTATTTGAGATTTTGTGAAATAACCATGTCGAATGGGTTTGTCATTTTGACATTGTATGTAGACAACATACTAATAGCTAGAAATGACAAAAAAAGTATGTAAATGAAATCAAAGATTGGTTATTTTCCAACTTTGAGATGAAAGATATAGGTTAAGCAAATTACATTCTTAGAGTTATTTTCCTTGGCTACATTACAAGAAGCAATTTGGCTAAAAAGGTTTATGGCCCATTTAAGAGTAACTGCTTTAGAGGAGCCAGTGATAGTCAATTGTCAATTGCTTACATCAAAAATTTGAAATTTCATAGTAAGACTAAACATATCAATATTAAGTATCATTACACAAAAGATATTATTGTACGAGGAAAATGAACTTATAGTACATTTCCATGCAAGATATGATAGCAAATCCATTGACTAAACGTATAATGAAAGATGTGAATATTTACTATTACTGACTATGAGATTAAGCATGTTGGACAATGAAGCAACCCACTCACATGGGTGTTTACTTTAATTTTGTCAATAAGTTGACAAAGACTAAGATGAGGCAATTTTTGAATATATGATGAAACTCGAGAGCCTATTCAAAATAAAAGTGTCATCTTGCAGAAATTACAAGATTAATCTCGTTAAGTTCAAGAAATAGACATACATCAGGTTGTATACTTTGGATTAAGATCCAAATTTGGATTATATGTGATCTTATGGAGAGTTAAATGTAATTGCCATGTTTTGTCCAAAAGCTAAAAGTAGTCCTTAAGTAGGTAGACTAAAGCTGGATGTTTCGGTGCATCGCAACCTTACACTTTTGTACGGTGTTAAATATATTTTGCGAGACATGCGCTCCTTAAAAGGAAGGAAAGAACACCATAACACATGTTTCATACCATGTGTGTTTAAGTGACCAACGGATGGGAATTTAATAAGTAAATGATCTCAATTTTCCCTAATATGAGACACTATTGGATATTGACCCTCAGAACCCTTAATTTATTCCTGAAGTATGCTTCAATATGGCTAGCTTAGTTAGTCTTCAAAAGGCTATGGAATAATTTGGCTTGGCGGATTTAGCTAGAAAAGTGAATTAGAACATAATGGATGGCGTATAATAAGAGGGAAAGATAGTCTTTTGATCACATTCAATAGTTTCGTGGTTTATCGATATACCCATTGTGGCTTTTATGAGTAGAACACAATAGTAATTACGAAATTATTTTATGAGATCAAAGTCAAAACAATGAATGTGAGAAGGTAATCTAGGGTTAAACATGCGTGAAAAAGAGGATTTTATTTTTAAAAATGCTATATATTCCTAACATATGTATAATACTAGTGCTCTCGATATATGTTGATCACGCGGTCTATTTGCCTTTATGATTGGAGATATTGACTAAAAATCGCTCTGTCATGTACTAGTGGGAGATGATAGAATTTGGATACACTAATGACTCTATTTGTATTTATCCTAATTAGTTTAAGATTATCTAATCCTGATCCAAAAAGGGATCAAAGTTTTATTAGGGTTGTGACTCTAGTAAAATTCTGTAAATAGAGGCCAAAAAATTTATTTGAGATTACTGATTTTGTCAACTATGATTCACAACAAAATATCCTGTGCTCCTACTTTATTTTCTCTACATGTCTAAGGCGATTTTAGATAATAGATTTTTTGCCTTTTTTTGGCATATTTGCTTGTGCTTTTTAAGGTTTAACTAGTCACGCAAAATTAAAATTCTATACTTTTGCTTTATCATAGGTTCCGTACTATAAGGGTAAATATGTTTTTTTCTAAATTATTATTTTTATGTGTGTATTTGTATGTACGTTTACCTAACATTATTTTAAATTATTGATTTACGTAAATTTTAAAAAAATTAAAATTACATATATATATATATACTAATTAATTATTAGTGTCCATGTTTAATTATGAGTAAATACTTATAAAAGGACCTAATTAAAAAGCTAAAGGGTAAGTTTTGGGGTAGAATTAGAAATAAAGAAAAGTTAAAGGACCAAATAGTAAGAATTCCCATTATATGACATTTAGGCCAATCAAACGAGAAAGGGAGGGAGATATTTTGATGAAGAGGTGGCCAGCCAACCCTTGGTCTTCACTCTTCATCTTCAACCTCTCTCTCTCTAACCCTAAACTCTCTCTCTCATTTTCTCTCCCTAGAGTTCTTGGGGTTTTGATCAAAGGAATAAGGATTTACTTAGTTTAATCTTAAGTTAACCTTGATTCTTCTTTATTATGTGTTGTTCTTTGACTAGCTTGAGAAATATTCATGAAAGTGTCTTATATTATAGAAGGAGAATCAAGCAAGAGAAAGGGGAAGGAGGCTCTCCAAGGTTGAAGAACTTTGAGTTTAACAAGGTATGGGAACTTAAGTTTTTCTGTATGTTTGATGTTTTGTGATGGAATCTAACATGGTATAAATGTGATGATAACGCAGCGAAAAAACAAAAATTTTTCATCATACATACCATACAAATCCAAAGCAAGAATCGAAACATGCAATTTTAAGGTTAAAAACTTACAACTTTGGATGCCTTTTAATCTTGAGTTTGGTGATGACTAGCAACCGAGATGACTTTATCCACCTTAGATCTTGATCACCAATGCCAAGGAACAGCCTTTTACGCCACTCCCTCTATTCTCACATACACAATTGCACCGTCGGCTTAAAATCGAGATTGCTATCTCTCTTTTAAGGTATTGTGTAATGGCTATAGTTTGAAGCTACAAAACCTGATTTTGTACTTCTTTAGGTTGCTATTACAACCCAATAACACAAGAGAATGAGGAACAATCCTTTCTCCTTGTGAAAATTGGACCAAAAATTAAGAGAGAGAGATGGATGTAATTCACGCCAAAATGCAAATGGTGGCTAGGTTTTTGTTTGCACGCCAAAAGCAAAATATATATCTTTAGAGTTTTGTTTCTTTTAATATATATCCCTTCATTTTCTTAAGTGATCAAGCTAAAATACACTACCTTAAGATAATTAATTTTAACCTTTATCACTTATTTAAAATAAGAAATATATATTGATTAAAACACCTTAAGATAATACATTTAATCCGAGATAATCCTTTTTTATTTAATCTAAGATAAATGTAAGACATATTAATCAAATAAATCACTTAATAAAAGAATTAATCATGTGCCGAAATTCCATTGATATTATCTTGGAATTTCGGCCACACCATCCAATTATCAAGTGAATTAATTCAATTAAAATCC
The DNA here is from genome assembly GCA_037975025.1 of Excoecaria agallocha. NCBI lineage: Eukaryota > Viridiplantae > Streptophyta > Magnoliopsida > Malpighiales > Euphorbiaceae > Excoecaria > Excoecaria agallocha. The sequence continues at coordinate 14,930,225 of CM075819.1, read as the reverse complement.
TTTAGGCTTTAATACTCAATTAATTAAATTAACACAAGATAATTAATTAATTGAAATTAAACCTTGTGGGCTGAATTTCTCTCTCTCATGGACCAAGGCCCAATAGCAATTTTATAATCCATTACACACATTAATTTGACTTTAATTAAAAGACCAAATTAATGCTCAATACTTTAATTAAATATTTTAAGCCCAATGCTTTGTGTGCGATCCTATAGGTCCATTTAATATTGGCAATGAATTAATAAATTAATTCAAAGGCTATATATATTCTCTAGCAAGATATTATAGCATTCCAAATTAAATGAAAATGCATATGGCATTTAGTGACCTAATGCAATTTTGCATAGTTCCTTACCCATAAATATCAGAATTAATATAAGGCATAGAACTAGTCATTCTTATATATATATTAATTCCTTTCTTGATATTCCAGTGACACTGAACTCTCAGATAAATAATGATTACTCATTATTTCATCTCGGTATGGCCATACACTTCTCAGTTCACTGATCAAGTGGCCGATGATATTTTTTCTCTTATTGAGAGGGGTAATCCCTTCACTTCTCTCATGCTCTCTAACATGAATCAATGCATACCCAATCATACCCGTACTTGTCACTCTGTTACGAGCAAGTTAGGTGTATGTCAAAGTACACAGTAATTCATAAAGAGTTTCATAGAGATTTCAGGTCTAAGAACTCCGATACAAAACTTGCATATAAGAAACACTTATGACTTGTACCATGTAGTGTTCTCATGAGCGGATCATATCCAGATACCATGTTCTTTAACATGTATCTATGATCTCTGATTGACACTCTTGTCCTAATGATCCGTAAGACAGAACTCATAATATCAGAGAGAGCATACTAGTCTTAATTCATTGTTATTCCCATAACAATGACTGACTAGGGATATTTAGAATGATGTCTCATTTGTTTCAAGGTCTTACAACCATGTGCCTCACACATGATAACTTAAACCGAAACAACATTCTTGGATAGTTTTATCGATTGATATGCACAGGAATACAAAGGATAAAACAAATGCCTCATTTTATTAATTCAAAGTGCTTTATTATAATGCATTAGGGCTAGGGCTTACACTAACATTTTGGTCATGAGAAAGGGAGACCTTGAATGTCTCTCTCATATATTTTATGGATGATTTCAAGCTTATAAGGGTTTAGAGTTGAAAATATACAAGTTTTGATTGAAAAACATGAAAATCTGTTTTAAGGATCACTTGACTAGTCTGTACAATTTTGCTCATATCTTGAGCTAGAGTTTTCCAAATGATTAAATTCCAATTGGTATAGAAACTAGACTTAGAATCCTTGATTTTGTTAGCAGAAACCAAAACCTGATTTTCACTGCTTGATAGTGAAAATCGGTATTGAAATATGATTGTGATTGTTATTTTATCTTCATGAATAGTCTGTAGTTTTTCTAGAATATCTAAAGATTTATAGGTCCTATTGAGGATATTTTTGATGTTTTAGAAACTATAAATATAGGCCTAAAACTTTGTAGAAGATAGTATTTTCAGAAAAAGCCGTTTGGCATGTTGAAATTGAGATGCAATTTGAGTTTTGAAATTAACTTACAGGATTTTTGAGCAATGAACATTGAAGCGTTTGAACCGTGGCTTTGTATCTTGAGCGCGACATCAAATTGTTGCCTTGTGTTGCGAGCGTGACTTATGTCACGAGCGTGACATCAAGGAATGTTCATATCGGCCATTGCTTGTTGTCGCGAGCGCGAGCAATATCATGGGCACGACAAGTGTCGCGAGCGCGACAATAAGCATGTGTTTCTTATTTTCTTTTATTTATTTTCCATTATAATAAACTATGCCTGAATGTGTTACTTTAAAGATTGAGTAGGTATGCTATTGTATCATAATTATTGATGCATACCCTTGCTTTTCTATGAATAGTGCTTATGTTTATGTATCCATATATATATATATATATATATATATATATATATATATATATTCACCTCGTTGAAGTAATATGTTATTGGATTAAAGTAGACTGTCCTGATTATAATGTATATTTATATGAGTGGTCTTTATAGATAATAAATATGATAACTCAATCCCAGAATCGATATAATGGTATATGAATTGAGTAATGTCTGCACATAAAGACTTGGTTGTGGATAGATAGGCATGCCTATAGGGTTATAGTTGCAGCTGCTATAGTCTGACTCTTATGAATCCATAGTTTGTCTCTACATGAGACCATAGTTTTGGCCCAATGGGTCCACAGATTTGATAACTTCGGGTATCCACAATATTAATACCTTCGGGTATTTATAAACTCGATACCTTATGGTATCCACAGCACCCGTTATCCACATCCACATGAAATGAAGCAGGCACAATTTATAAGATGAATAATATGCACATATAGTTTACAATCTTTCATTATATGATTTAATGAAACAGTTATTCCTTTTAATATTGCTTATATATTTATGTATTACTACTTTATTACTTTATTAATGAAATCTATACAATTTATTTTTGTACCATTGTTGCATGCTTGGTGATAACCACGGTGAGTGGTTATTTTGTTAGTTTGTTCCCCACTAAGCTTTATAGCTTAGCACGGGTGTTTATCCGTGTAAGTTCGCAGGTTAGACCTTTTGTCCAGGGACAAAACCTACAGTTTCCAAAGCCAACATCAGAATAGAAAGATCTTCTTGATGTATGGGCTTGCTTTTATATACTTTTGGTTAAATGATGCATATATTTCGCTTTAAAGTCATGTAATTATTAAGTTATGTAAATAATACCTAACAGCATGATAAAGTATAACCCTCAATCTAATATGACTTGTATAGTATGAATGTATGTATACTCATATATGCATCAATAACGGATAACTCACAGGATTTACAGGATTAATGAACGTAATTAATAACATTAATCAAGATATAACAATAATCAGGATTATCTAGTATAGTCATTACATTTTTAGTATCAGAGCGCCTTGGTTTAGGCGATTCTGGCCGATAGGAATTTCAAGGGTCATAGATATAGAATTTCTGTCGATGTTGGCTAATGTGGTTGCCCTTGTGTTTCTTTTGATATAGTTAAAGATGGAAGGACATCATGAAATGGTAGATGAATCGACTGAGAGCAACCTACCGGGTTAATCGAATCCTTCTCAGCCTGAATCTTCTGCATCCACTAGAGGTGGTGCAGCTGCTACTGAGTATGGTGAAGCATTGTTGAAAATTTCCCACGACATGGCTCAGATTTTACAAAGGATGACTGCACCAAAAGCCCCTATTTCTGAGATCATAAAGCATGGTGCAGAAGAGTTTTTAGGTTCTACTTGGGAAGAGTCTGAGAAAGCCAATTTGTGGCTTGAAAGGTTGGAGCAGGTTTTTATAGAAGTTCAATGTCCAGCTAGCACTAGTCCTCCTGTGCCGTGTCCTTGCTTTAGGGAGCAGCCTATGACTTGTGGAAGCTAGTTCAGACACAACCTCAACTACCTGATTCCCTCACTTGGGAGTTCTTTGTAGCGGAGTTTAAAAAGAGGTATGTGACTGAAGCATATAAGGATGAAAGGTTGAAGCAATTTTTGAATTTAAAGCAGAGAGGTATGTCAGTGGCTGCATATGAAGCAAAATTCAGCCGTCTGAGCAAATATGTACCAAAACCTATGCTGAATGGGACTTTCAAGTGTCGCCAGTTTGAAGATGGATTGAATGATCAGATCCGAGAGCATTTGATAGGACCTATCTCTTTGCATCCTGTGGATTACCATCAGTTAGTTCAAGCAGCTATCCAAGTAAAGAAAGAAGAAAATGCAAAAAGAGAAAGAGAACAAAGAAGATGAAGCTTTTCTCGGGGTGGTTCTTCATAAAAAAAAGACCAAGAATGACTCTAGGAGAACAACCAATGGAGTCTGGTACTCGTTCTGCATCTAGAGCTGGATGACAGGGGACTTTTACTCCAACTGGATCTGGTAGAGGTATTGCATCGACACAGGGCAGAGGTCAAGCTCCATAATGTACCTATTGTTTTAAACGACATTGGGGCACTTGTAGAATGCTCACGGGTGCTTGCTTCAGATGTGGCAGCATGGAGCATTTTATGGCAAATTTTCTTATGGCGCAAGAACAAGCTTCCAATCAACAAAGTAATAGAGGAGCTTCGAATGCACCCTCTTTAGGTAGAGGTCGTGGTAGAGGCAGAGGTGGATCGGGCCAGTTTAGAGCCCAGTCCAGGAATGTTTCTGAGACAGTGGACCGACCATTCGCTCCTACCCCTTATGTCAGAGCTTATGCTATGAAAGGTCGAGAAGATGCTAATGCTTATGAGGTCAAAGCTGGTACATTCTTCCTCTTTGATACTGATATGCATGTGCTTATAGACCCGAGATCTACACATTCATATATTTGTAATGGGGAGCTGGGTAGAAATGTATCTGTTATTGATCATCTGAATTATGCTATATGTGTGATTAGTCCTTTGGGCCATAGTATACATATAAATGAAGTTTATAGAAATTGCCCTTTAGAATTCAAGAGAGAGAGTTCCCAGCTGACCTAATTATTTTGCCTTTCCATGAATTTGATGTAATCCTGGGTATGGATTGGTTGTCTAAATACCAAGCTATAGTGAACTGTAAAGCTAAAACAGTAGTAGTTAAGAATGATGGGGACGTAGAGACATTGATTTAGGGTATTAAGTCTAAACTCTTAATCAATGTTATCTCTGCTATGAAAGTGAAAAGATTCCTTAGAAAAGGATGTGAGGCATATTTGGCTTTGGTTCTTGATTCTAAGAAAGAGACAGTTAATCTTCAGGATATTCAAGTGATTAATGAGTTTCTTGATGTTTTTCCCGAGGAACTTTTGGGTTTACCACCAAAGAGAGAAGTGGAGTTGTCTATTGAAACTTTGCCTGGAACTGCTCTTATCTCCAGAGCACCTTATAGAATGGCACCAACAGAACTGAAGGAGTTAAAGATTCAATTACAAGAGCTGTTGGATAAAGGCTTTATCAAGCCTAGTGTGTCACCCTGGGGCGCTCTGGTATTATTTTTCAAGAAGAAAGATGGCACTTTGAGAATGTGTATAGACTACAGACAACTCAACAGGGTAACTGTGAAGAACAAGTATCCATTACCTCAGATTGAGGATCTCTTTGATCAGTTACGGGGTGCTGGAGTGTTTTCTAAAATTGATCTGAGATCAGGATACTATCAACTTCGGGTTAAGGATATAGATGTGCAGAAGACTGCTTTTAGGACTCGATATGGTCATTACGAATTCTTAGTAATGCCTTTCGGATTGACTAATGCATCCGCAGCCTTCATGGATCTGATGAATAGGGTGTTCAGACCCTATTTAGACCAGTTTGTCATGGTGTTTATAGATGACATCCTGGTCTATTCTCGTGATGAAGCAGAGCATGCAGAACATTTGAGAATAGTATTACAGATTTTGCGAGAACAACAGTTATATGCAAAGGTAAGTAAATGTGAGTTTTGGCTTAAAGAAGTTTCTTTCCTTGGGCACGTGGTGTCTTCAAAAGGCATCAGGGTGGACCCTAAAAAGATTGAAGCTATTGTAAACTGGAAGCTGCCTCCAATGTTCCAGAAGCCCGAAGTTTCTTGGGCCTAGCTGGTTATTATAGAAGATTTGTAGGAGGCTTTTCAATTATCGCCTCCCCGCTTACTAAGTTACTTCAGAAAGAAGCTAGATTCGAATGGACAAATCGTTGCCAAGCCAGCTTTGAACAGTTAAAGAAGATGTTAACGGAGGCTTTCGTTCTTACCCAGCCAATAGCGGGTAAAGAATATGCTATGTATAGTGATGCGTCAAGAAATGGATTGGGGTGTATGTTGATGCAAGAGGGTAAAGTAGTGGCTTATGCATCAAGGCAGTTGAAACCTCATAAACAGAATTATCTGACTCATGATTTAGAATTGGCCGCAGTTGTGTTTGTTTTAAAGATGTGGCAGCATTACCTTTATGGTGAAAAGTACAGAATCTATACAGATCACAAGAGTCTTAAATACTTGCTTACTCGGTGAGATCTCAACTTAAGACAGCGCAGATGGATAGAATTGTTCAAAGACTACGATTGTATAGTTGATTATCACCCAGGAAAAGCAAACGTGGTGGATGATGCTTTAAGTCTGAAAATGATGGAAACCTTGTTACTACAAGATTGTAAATGGAAGTTTGCATCTGATGGGGCTTTGTTAGCTCAATTGCGAGCTCGCCCTAATCTAAGGCAGGCAGTAATTGATGCACAGACAGATGATGTAAAGTTGCAACAATTGGCTCAATTAGTTCATGCAGGAGGTCCGATAGAATATTCTATTGGGATTGATGGTGGTCTATCGGAATCGATCATGTGTGCCAGATGTTAAAGAATTGAAGAGAGCTTTATTGCAAGAAGCCTATAGCACAGTATTCACCATGCATCCCGGCGGCAACAAAATGTATAGAGATTTGAAATAGTTTTACTGGTGGCCAGGAATGAAAAGAGATGTGACTGAGTATGTTTCCAGATGTCTGACGTGTCGGCAAGTAAAAGTAGAGCATCAACTTCCTTCAGGACTATTAAATCCTCTTCCTATTCCTTAGTGGAAGTGGGACAATGTCACTATGGACTTTGTTACAGGTTTACCCACTACTCAAAGGAAGCATGATGCAATGTGGGTCATAGTAGACAGATTGACAAAGGTGGCTCACTTTATACCGATCCGAACTACTTACTCGATGGATAAGTTGGCTGAGTTATATATAGACCAGATTATGAGATTTCATGGGGTACCAATCTCAATCATTTCAGATCAGAATCCAAGATTTACTTCCAAATTTTGGAAAAGTTTACAACAAGCTTTAGGTACAAAGCTTCTCCTTAGTACTGCCTTTCATCCTCAAACTAATGGGCAATTGGAAAGGATCATACAGGTGCTAGAGGACATGTTGAGAGGCTTTATTTTATATTTTCCTAGGAGCTGGGATAAATATGTGACTTCGATGGAATTTGCATACAACGATGGCTATCAAACTAGCATTGCTATGCCACCTTATGAAGCCCTCTATGGTCAGAAATGTAGAACTCCCTCTTGTTGGACAGAGTTAGCTAAAAGTAAATTGATAGGCCCTGACATTGTTAAAGAAACCAAAAAAAAGATTCAGCTTGTCAAGCAAAGATTAAAGGAAGTCAGTGATAGGCAAAATTCATATGCGAATTTGAAAAGAAAGGACATTGAATATCAGGTTGGCGATGAAGTGTTCTTGAAGGTGTCCCCATGGAAGAAAGTGCTACGATTCGAAAAGAAGGGGAAACTAAGTCCCGGGTTTATAGGTCCTTATAGAATTCTGGAACGGATTGGACCGATTGATGGAATATGACATGGTATGCACATAAAGATCACGCAGCAAAAAACAATAAAAACGATCATACATGCCAAACAATTCTATGACAAGAATCGAAACATGCAATTTTAGGGTTTTTAAAAACTTACAACTTTAGATGCCTTAAAAACTTGATTTTGATTTTGACCAGCAACCAAGTAGGATATCTTAACCTTAGACCTTCACCACCAATGCCAAGGAATAGCCTTTTATGCCACTCCTCTCTATGTTCACACACACAATTGCACCGACAGCTTAAAATCGAGATTGCTAGCTCTCAAAATAAGTATTGTGTAATAGCTATGGTTTGAAGCTACAAAATTTGGTTTTGTACTTCTCTTAGGTTGCTATTACTACCCAAGAACACAAGAAAATGAGGAACAATCCTTTCTCCTTGTGAAAATTGGCCAAAAGAATTTTGTGAGAGAGAGAGAGAAGTTCACGCCAAACCTAGAAAAACTAGGGTTTCATGCCACACACTTGTAACCCTAGGGTTTTATTTCTTTACTAATATATATCATTATCTTTTGGCAAGTGTTTGATCTGAATTTTACTATCTCAAGATAATTAATTCAATCTCAATCACTTCCTAAAAATAAGTAATATATATTGATTTAAACTCCTTTGAATTTAAAATTTAAATTTGAAATAAAATACAAGAAATTTAATTAAATAAAACCACTTAATATAAGTAAAGTGCATGTGCCGAAATTCCTTGGTTTTTATCTTGGAATTTCGGCCACTTCACCTTATATTTAAATGATTTAATTTAATTTAAACTCTTTTAGGCTTTAATACTCAATTAACTTAATTAATACAAGATAATTAATTAATTGAAATTAAACCATGTGGGCTGAATTTCTCTCTCTCATGAGCCAAGGTCCAATAGCATTTATAATGCCCATTACATACAATAATTTGACTTTAATTAAAAGCCCAAATTAATGCCCAATACTTTATTTAAATATTTTAAGCCCAATGCTTTGTGTGCAATCCTATAGGTCTATTTAATGTTGGCAATGAATTAATAAATTAATTCAAAGGCTATATATATTCTCTAGCAAGATATTATAGCATTCCAAATTAAATGAAAATGCATATGGCATTTAGTGAGCTAATGCAATTTTGTATAGTCCCTTACCCATAAATATCAGAATTAATATAAGGCATGGAACTAGTCATCATTATATATATTAATTCCTTTCTTGATATTCCAGTGATACTGAACTCTCAGATAAATAATGATTACTCATTATTTTATCTCGGTATGGCCATACACTTCTCAGTTCACTGATCAAGTGGCCGATGATATTTTCTCTCTTATAGAGAGGGGTAATCCCTTCACTTCCCTCATGCTCTCTAACATAAATCAATGCATACCCAAGCATACCCGTACTTGTCACTTTGTTACGAGCACGTTAGGTTTATGTCAAAGCACACCGTAATTCATAAAGAGTTTCATAGAGATTTTAGGTCTAAGAACTCCGATACAAAACTTGTATATGAGAAACACTTATGACTTGTACCATGTAGTGTTTTCATGAGTAGATCGAATCCATATACTATGTTCTAAACATGTATGTATGATCTCTGATTGACACTCTTGTCCTTATGATCCGTAAGACAGAACTCAACTTATCAGAAAGAGCATACTAGTCTTAATTCATTTGTTATTCCCATAATAATGATTGACTAGGTATATTTAGAATGAAGTCTCATTTGTATGAAGTCTCATTTGTTTCAAGGTCTTACGATCATGTGCCTCACACATGATAACTTAAACTGAAACAACATTCTTGGATAGTTCTATCAATTGATATGCACAGGAATATAATAGATAAAACAAATGCCTCATTTAGTAACTAAAGTATTTTATTACAATGTATTGGGGCTAGGGCTTACACTAACAATCTCCCACTAGCACTAGTCCTAAATGGGCATAGCCCTAAGACCGAATGCTCTCAAATAAGCTTTGTGCAGATTTGGACGCAACTATTTCGTCAAAGAATCTGCTACATTGTCTTCACTTGTTATCTTGCTAACCTTGACGTCCCCACGATCAATGATTTCTCTGATCAGGTGGTACCTCCTGAGTATGTGTTTGGATTTTTGGTGTGATCGGGGCTCCTTGGCCTGTGCGATGGCCCCGTTGTTGTCACAGAAAATTTGTAATGGATCTAAGATGCTTGGGACCACTCCTAATCCAGAAATGAAATTTTTAATCCAAACAGCCTCTTTTGCAGCCTCACTCGCTACAATATACTCAGATTCTGTAGTTAAGTCGGCAATGGTCACTTGCTTCGAGCTTTTTCAGCTGACAGCACCACCGTTCAAAATAAAAACAAACCTAAATTACGATCTAGAATCCTGAGTGCTGGTCTGTAAAGCAGCATCGGTATAACCTTTATGATGAGCTCTTCTTGACCACCATACACCAAGAAGTGATCCTTAGTCCTTCGCAGGTACTTCAGAATCCCTTTTATAGCAGACCAGTGCTTCTCACCAGGGTCTTGCTAAAACCTATTGGTTATACTCAGTGCATGAGTAACATCCAACCTAGTACATAACATAGCGTACATGATAGATCCAATAGCAGATGCATATGGGATTCTACTCATATTGTCCCTTTCCTCTTTGGTTTTAGAGCACTGTTCTTTAGTCAAAGGAACTCCCAAAGCCAAAGGTATATACCCTTTCTTTGAGTCTCCCATACTAAAATGCTTTAGTACTTTGTCTATGTACTTTTCTTTACTTAGTCCCAAAAGTCGATTCGATCTATCTCTATAGATTCGAATACCAAGCATTGTCTCGACTTCACCTAAGTCTTTCATTGAGAAAAATTTCCCTAACCATTGCTTAACCTTTTGCAATGTTGGAATGTCATTCCCAATGAGAAGGATGTCGTCCACATATAGGACCGAAAATACTACTATGCTCCCACTAACCTTCTTGTACACACAAGGCTCATCTTCGTTCTTGATGAAGTCAAATTCTTTGACTCCCTCATCAAAACCAAGATTCCAACTTCGGGATGCTTGCTTTAATCCATACATGAATTTTTGAATCTTGCAAACCTTCTTAGGATGCTTGGGATTGACAAAACCCTCAGGTTGTGTCATATACACATCCTCAAGTAAATTTCCATTGAGGAAATCAGTTTTGACATCCATTTGCCATATCTCATAGTCATGATATGCAGCTATGGCAAGCAAGATCCTAATGGACTTGAGCATGACTACAGGCGAAAAGGTCTCATCATAGTCTACACTATGAGTTTGTCGAAAACCTTTTGCTACTAGTATACCTTTATAGGTTTTATCAGCTTTGAGTTTGAATAGTCACTTGCATTCAATTACCTTAGCGCCTTCCGGTGGATCAACCAAGGTCCAAACCTGGTTATCGTACATTGATTGCATCTCGAATTTTATGGCCTCAAGCCAATTTTCCGAGTCTAAGCTCTCAATAGGTTCTCGGTAGGTAGTAGGATCCTCACGATCTACTAACTTAATAGTGTCGCTGTCAGTGATTAGAAATCCATATCTCTCAATCTCCTGACATACCCTACCAGACCTTCTAGGTTCTTGTGTATTGGGTTCTTATTCCACAACTGGTTGTGAACTTGATCCCATTTCCAACTCATCCTCTATAGGAGTTTGTGGCGCTTGAATTTCTCCAAGTTCTACTTTACTTCTACTGTCTTTCTTGAGAAGAAACTCCTTTTCCAAGAAAATAGCCTTGCGAGCAAAAAATACTTTGTTCTCGACTTGTGAGTAAAAGTAGTATCCCTTTGTTTCTTTGGAATAACCCACAAATAAGCATATAGTGGATTTGGACTCTAGTTTGTCAGATGTTAATTTCTTAACATGTGCTTCATAGCCCCAAATCCTGAGAAACGACATATTGGGTTCTTTCCCAGTCCATACCTCTTATGGTGTCTTCTCAATTGCTTTAGTTGGAGTACGGTTTAGTAGAAATGCACCAGTTTCTAAAGCATAACCCCAAAAAGAGACAGGAAGATTTGCTTGACTCATCATAGATCGAATCATATCCAATAGAGTTCGATTTCTCCTTTCAGACACCATTCCATTGTGGCATTCCGGGAGGAGTGAGCTGTGAAATAATACCACACTCCTTTAGATGACTGTCAAACTCTTGGCTTAAGTATTCGCCACCTCGATCTGATCGAATGGCTTTGATACTTTTGCCAAGTTGTTTTTCTACTTCGTTCTTAAACTCTTTGAATTTCTCAAAAGTTTCAGATTTGTACTTCATTAGATAGACATAGCCATATCTACTGAAATCATCTGTGAACATCACGAAGTAGCTAAAACCACCTCTAGCTTGTGTACTTAATGGTCCACATACATCGGTATGTATTAGTTCCAATAAGCCATTAGTCCTTTCACCTTTCTTTTTAAAAGGACTTTGTCATTTTTCCATGCAAACATGGCTCGCATGTATCATAAGACTCTAAGTCGAATGACCCAAGCACTCCAGTTTTGTGGAGTCTTGAAATGCATTTTTCGTTTGCATGTCCTAAATGATAATGCCAACAGTAAGTAGGGTTCAATTCATTTGATTTAACCCTCTTTGTATTAATGTTGTATATGGACTCTTTGTTTTGTAAATCAAGAATATAAAGGCCATTTTGCAACATGGCATTGCCATAAGAAATGCCTTGGCGACGAATATGAGCATTGCCATTTTTAATAACAAAATCAAATTCATCCAAATCTAAACATGAAATTGAAATAATGTTTCTGCTCATAGCAGGCACTTAATAACAATTTTTCAAAACTAAACAAAGTCTGGAAGGTAAAGTGAGTTGATAGTCACCTATCTCCATGGCAGCAACTCGTGCTCCATTCCCCACACGGAGGTCCACTTCATTCTTCCCAAGTAACCGCCTATTTCTTAGCCCCTGCACATTTGAACAAATGTGAGAACCACAATCGGTATCCAATACCCAAGTGGTAGAAATAGAAAGGTTAATCTCAACAACAAAAATACCAGAACTGGATGCCTTGGCTCCATTCTTCTTTTGTTCTTTCTTGAAGAGAGCGTAATTCTTCCTCCAGTGCCCTATATTATTGCAATGGAAGCAAGTGCTCTCACTCTCTTTGAGCTTCTGTGCCTTGGGCTTGGATTGGGCCTGAGGTGCACTCCCACTTGACTTGAATCGAGCCAGGTCATTCTTGGGTTTTGCCTTTCCCTTTCCCTTTCCCTTAGCGGGTCCCTTTTTAATGCTCCCTTGAACCATCAATACGGGATTGGTCTTTTGAATGTTCTCTTCAGCATTATTAAGCATCCCATAGAGCTCAGTGACTAACTTGTTCATTGCATGCATGTTATAATTCATAACAAATGGATCATAATCATCAGTCAATGATCCTAAGATCAAGTCAGTGGCCAATTCCTTTGGCACTTGTACCTCAAGCTTCTCAAGAGTATCAAGATACCCTTTCATCTTTTGTACATGGGTACTAACAGGAGTACCCGCAGCCATCTTACAAGAAATTAAGGCCTTTGTTGTCATGAACCTCTCGTGACGAGCTTGCTCTTAGAACATCTCCTTGAGGTGCACCATGATCGCATAAGCCTCTTAGTCCATAAATTGCTTTTGCAAGTCTGGCACCATAGTGGCCAACATCAGACAGGTCACATCATTGGAGTCGCTCTTCTTAGTCTCAAAAGCTTCCTTTTGAACCGCAGAGGCGTTCCTAGCAGGTTCTTCAGGCAAGGGTGCATCCAAAACATATGACTTTTTCTCTTGCTTAAGAACTATTCTTAAGTTTCGAGACTAGTCTATGAAATTGTTGCCATTCAATTTGTCCTTTTCAAGGACCGATCGCAATGAGAAATTGTTGTTTGAAGATGTCATTTTCAATCTACAATAAAATTTAGCAAGATTAAATGAGGTCTTATTTATAATCCCACAAACCGAATTAATATCCCTTTAAATAATTCGCGTTAGTGATTTAATGTGGGCCAAGATCCACTTTTCACAACAACTTATTAGTCAAGCTGAGCTTGTACACCTAACAAGTTAAGTTACTTAGGTAGGAAAAACTCCAATCATGTCTCGTACATGACTCTTGGATCAAATGGGCTAACATCTCAATATGTTATAGCACAAACCCATTTATTAGTTGCCTAGGTCTGAGCATCCCTTTCCATGTTAAGTCCAACCTACATTCACAACCCATGTCTCACAAAGATAATCGGGTGCATCTAGGACTCCTAGTCTACGTGACCGATGATCGATGCATTGACATGTTTCGAATTAGGAAGGCAACTTTGTGACTTACTATTTTTAGGGATTCATTTTATTACGGTTTACATGGCATACGCTTTGTTATCCATTCATAGCATGCATATATAAATAATTGCATAAAGTAAAGCGTGACAAACATGGACCTAAAAACCTACAACTAAGATTCTATACTATTACATAAGAATCTTCGAGTTGGGCTTCTCCACTCCGGTGGGCTTCGTCTTGATTTATAAAGTCTTCAAGTATATTCTATTCTAAGAAATAAATGAAACTTTTACAATAAAATATAATGGATCGCAGGCCATATTTAATTACAAAACCCAGGGCCCATGAATGCACCATGCATATCCATTCATCACACCAAACAAGCAAATAAATATACATAACATTCATAGATCAAACAAAGTCCAATTTTAATTAATTTAGCCAAGCCCATTAATGAAAATTGTGTACTTGAACCTTTAAGAGATGACCCTGTGATGGGCCTGGGCCGAAGCCCAATGGACTAAATCCTCTTATTTAATAAGTTCTCTTAAAAGCCCAAAACACAAACTAGTTAGATTTGTGCTATAAATCAACTCTAGTATAATTTCCAATTTTGCCATTTTTAATTTTATGTCATACAGCCCATAAACATTAAAAATATATATAATATGTACCAACATGAATTAAAACACAAAATCATGAATAACACATATATAATACACGGCATGCATACAAAAACAAACAAACAACAAAAACTAGTTGTTTAATGCTTATGTGATGCCCCAAAATGCACAAATACTTAAATCAATTTTATAAGTCATTTAATAATTTAAATAAGGTCATAAATATTGATTTAATATTCTGTAGCAATCTGATCTAAATATGTTTTTACCATTTTAATCAAAACAAAACAAACAATATTGATTAAACATGTAACAAACACAAACTAGTCATAGTTTTAAGTGATTTTAAAATTAATCAATTAAATTGTCATGGACCAGAATTAAAACTAAATTTAAAATATGTCCATACCTGATATTTAATCTTTAAAAATCACTTACAAACATGCCAAAATCGTTTTTACATTTAATATTTAAAACTAGTTGTTAAACAAACAATTAACATGCCAAATAGCACCTAGTTTTAATATTAACATGTACCATCAGATATTATCAATTAAATCCGACCATTAACAGCTCCTAGAACATCTTAAGACAGTATATTAACATGTAATATTAACTATAATACCTATCTAATCATTTAAAATCGTTTTTACACCAAAACAATGCAAAAAACTCAAAACAGAAAATTTCAGCATTGCATGTATTTAAAATAACGATTTTTGATTAATTATTTCATGCATCTAAAGCACTAAAATAAGCATGATTAGGCTCTGATGCCACTGATGGAATATGACATGGTATGCACATAAAGATCACCCAGCGAAAAACAATAAAAACAATCATACATGCCAAACAATTTCATGATAAGAATCGAAACATGCAATTTAAGGATTTTTAAAACTTATAACTTTAGATGCTTTTAAAACTTGATTTTGATGATGACCAACAACCAAGTAGGATATCTTAGCCTTAGACCTTCACCACCAATGCCAAGGAACAGGTTTTTATGCCACTCCTCTCTATGTTCACACACACAATTGCACTGACGGCTTAAAATCGAGATTACTAGCTCTCAAAATAAGTATTGTGTAATGGCTATGGTTTGAAGCTACAAAATTTGATTTTGTACTTCTCTTAGGTTGCTATTACTATCCAAAAACATGAGAGAATGAGGAACAATCCTTTCTCCTTGTGAAAATTGGCCAAAAGAATTTTGTGAGAGAGAGAGGGAAGTTCATGCCAAACCTAGAAAAAATAGGGTTTCACGCCACACACTTGTAACCCTAGGGTTTTATTTCTTTACCAATATGTATCATTATCTTTTGGCAAGTATTTGATCTGAATTTTACTATCTCAAGATAATTAATTCAATCTCAATCACTTCCTAAAAAGAAGTAATATATATTAATTTAAACTCCTTTGAATTTAAAATTCAAATTTGAAATAAAACACAAGACATTTAATTAAATAAAACCACTTAATATAAGTAATGTACATGTGCCGAAATTCCTTGGTTTTTATCTTGGAATTTCAGCCACTTCACCTTATATTTAAATGATTTAATTTAATTTAAATTCTTTTAGGCTTTAATACTCAATTAACTTAATTAATACAAGATAATTAATTAATTGAAATTAAACCATGTAGGCTGAATTTCTCTCTCTCATGGGCCAAGGTCCAATAGCATTTATAATGCCCATTACATACATTAATTTGACATTAATTAAAAGCCCAAATTAATGTCCAATACTTTATTTAAATATTTTAAGCCCAATGCTTTGTGTACGATCCTATAGGTCCATTTAATGTTGGTAATGAATTAATAAATTAATTCAAAGGCTATATATATTCTCTAGTAAGATATTATAGCATTTCAAATTAAATGACAATGCATATGGCATTTAGTGACCTAATGCAATTTTGTATAGTCCCTTACCCATAAATATCAGAATTAATATAAGGCATGGAACTAGTCATCCTTATATATATTAATTCCTTTCTTGATATTCCAGTGACACTGAACTCTCAGATAAATAATAATTACTCATTCTTTTATCTCGGTATGGCCATATACTTCTCAGTTCACTAATCAAATGGCCGATGATATTTTCTCTCTTATAGAGAGGGGTAATCCCTTCACTTCCCTCATGCTCTCTAACATGAATCAATGCATACCCAAGCATACCCGTACTTGTCACTCTGTTACGAGCACGTTAGGTGTATGTCAAAGCACACCGTAATTCATAAAGAGTTTCATAGAGATTTTAGGTCTAAGAACTCCGATACAAAACTTGCATATGAGAAATACTTATGACTTGTACCATGTAGTGTTCTCATGAGTGGATTGAATCCAGATACTATGTTCTAAACATGTATCTATGATCTCTAATTGACACTCTTGTCCTTATGATCCATAAGACAGAACTCAACTTATCAGAGAAAGCATACTAGTCTTAATTCATTTGTTATTCCCATAACAATGACTGACTAGGGATATTTAGAATGAAGTCTCATTTATTTCAAGGTCTTACAACCATGTGCCTCACACGTGATAACTTAAACTGAAACAACATTCCTGGATAGTTCTATCAATTGATATGCACAAGAATACAATAGATAAAACAAATGCCTCATTTATTAACTAAAGTGTTTTATTACAATATATTGGTGCTAGGGCTTACACTAACACCGATATCATACCGATTGGATCTTCCCAGTGAATTATCAAAGTTGCATGATGTTTTTTATGTTTCTGTGCTCCGGCAATATCGATCTGATGAGTCATACATCATACCAGTACAAGATATCAGTATTAGATCTGATTATACGTATGATGAAGAGCCTAAATAGATCTTGGCCAGAGAAGTTAAACAGTTGAGGAATAAGGAAATTCCCCTAATCAAAGTGTTATGGTAACACCATGGTGTACAAGAAGCAACTTGGGAACCTGAAGCAGCTATGCGGGCTCAATACCCTCAGCTCTTCAATACAGGTATGAATTTCGAGGACGAAATTCTTTTAGGGGGAGAGAGTTGTAATGCCCCTCATTATACCCTAGGAGAATAATCACTAATTAATTATTAGTGTTCATGTTTAATTATGAGTAAATACTTATAGAATGACCTAATTAAAAAGCTAAAGGGTAAGTTTTGGGGTAGAATTAGAAATAAAGAAAGGTTAAAGGACCAAATAGCAAGAATTCCAATTATATGACATTTGGGCCTATCAAATAAGAAAGGGAGGGAGATATTTTGAGGAAGAGGTAGCCGGCCAACCCTTGGTCTTCACTCTTCATCTTCAACCTCTCTCTCTAACCCTAAACTCTCTCTCTCTCATTTTCTCTCTCTAGAGTTCTTGGGATTTTGATCAAAAGAATAAGGATTTACTTAGTTTAATCTTAAGGTAACCTTGATTCTTCTTTATTATGTGTTGTTCTTTGACTAGCTTGAGAAATATTCATGAAATTATCTTATATTATAGAAGGAGAATCAAGCAAGAGAAAGGGGAAGGAGGCTCTCCAAAGTTGAAGAACTTCGAGCTTAACAAGGTATGGGAACTTAAGTTTTTGTGTATGTTTGATGTTTTGGTCATGATAGAGGGAGACCTTGAATGTCTCTCTCATATATTTTATGGATGATTTCAAGCTTAGAAGGGTTTAGAGTTGAAAATATACAAGTTTTGGTTGAAAACATGAAAATCTGTTTTAAGGATCACTTGACCAATCTGTAAATTTTTGCTCATATCTTGAGTTATAGTTGTCCAAATGATGAAATTTTAGTTGGTATAGAAACTAGACTTATAAACCTTGATTTTGTTAGAAGAAACTGAAACCTGATTTTCACTGCTTGATAGTGAAAATCTGTATTGAAATATGATTGTGATTGTTATTTTGTCTTCATAAACAATCTATAGTTTTTTTGGAATATCTAAAGATTTATAGGTCCTATTGAGGAGATTTTTGATGTTTTAGAAACTAGAAATATAGGCCTAAAACTTTGTAGAAGATAGTGTTTTCAGAAAAAGCCGTTTGTCATGTTGAAATTGAGATGCAATTTGAGTTTTGAAATTAACTTATAGGATTTTTGAGCAATGAACATTGAAGCGTTTGAACCGTCGCTTTGTATCGCGATCGCGACATCAAACCGTTGCCTTGTGTCACGAGCGCGACATCAAGGAATGTTCATATCGACCATTGCTTGCTGTCGCGAGCACGAGCAATACCGCGGGCGTGATAAATGTCGCGAGCGCGACAATAAGCATGTGTTTCTTATTTTCTTTTATTTATTTTTCATTATAATAAACTACGCCCGAATGTGTTACTTTAAAGATTGAGTAGGTATGCTATTGTATCATAATTATTGATGCATACCCTTGCTTTTCTATGAATAGTGCTTATGTTTATGTATCCATATATATATATTCACCTCGTTGAAGTAATATGCTATTGGATTAAAGTAAACTATCCTGATTATAATGTATATTTCTATGAGTGGTCTTTATAGATGATAAATATGATAACTCAATCCCAGAATTGATATAATGGTATATAAATTGAGTAATGCCTGCACGTAAAGACTTGGTTGTGGATAGATAGGCATGCCTATAGGGTTATAGTTGCAGCTGTTATAGTCTGACTATTATGAGTCCATAGTTTGTCTCTACATGAGAACATAGTTTTGGCCCAATGGGTCCACATATTTGATACCTTCGGGTATCCACAGTATTAATACCTTCGGGTATTTATAAACTCGATACCTTATGGTATCCACAGCACCCGTTATTCACACCCACAGGAAATGAAGCAGGCACAATTTATAAGATGAATAATATGCACATATAGTTTACAATCTTTCATTATATGATTTAATGAAACAGTTATTCCTTTTAATATTGCATATATATTTATGTATTACTACTTTATTACTTTATTAATGAAATCTATGTAATTTATTTTTGTACCATTGTTGCATGCTTGGTGATAACCATTGTGAGTGGTTATGTTGTTAGTTTGTTTCCCATTAAACTTTGTAGCTTAGCACGGGTGTTTATCCGTGTAAGTTCACAGGTTAGACCTTTTGTCCAGGGACAAAGCCAACAGTTTCCAAAGCCAACATCAGAATAGAAAGATCTTCTTGATGTATGAGCTTGCTTTTGTATACTTTTGGTTAAATGATGTATATATTTCGCTTTAAAGTCATGTAATTATTAAATTATGTAAATAATACCTAACAGCATGATAAAGTATAACCTTCAATCTGATATGACTTATATAATATGAATGTATGTATACTCATATATGCATCGATAACAGATAACTCACAGAATTTACAGGATTAATAAACGTAATTAATAACAGTAATAAGGATATAACAATAATCAAAATTATATATATATATATATATATATATATATATATATATATATATATATATATATATATAGAATTAATGATCGTTAAAAGCAAATTATATCCGCTAATAAATTGGTAGGGACAAATTGAACTTTTCCCTAAAAACATATGTGTCTAGCCAACTTAAAAAACAAAAAAAGTCAAAAAAATAAATTGCACCTCACGCATGACGTAAGACTCCGAGGAGAGAGATTGACTTTTAAAATAGTAAGTAAAGTTACTGTCTGTAACTTTAGTTTGGATGAAGGTCCAATAACAGTAGACCGCTGCAGCAAAAAATATATTTTGCCACGTGATCCAATTCTTTAGTTTGGATGCTTGTGAGACCAACTTGTCACCATAACCATTGTGCGTTTACGTTTAGCATGGCGTGACAAAATTGAAAAAGATAAGGCTGAAAACTAAATGTAGTACTTGCTTATCACGCGCTTCCCCTTCACGCTCCAGCGTTCAAGTGTTTTCAGTATAATAAAAAAATTAAAATTAGAAATATCCATTGCAAAGTGAAAAGTATCTTTTACCGTTCAGAATTAAGATCTCCATTTTCTTTGTTTCAAAAATTGAAAGAAAATAAACATTTAGCATACGTTTGGTTGAGCTTTCAAAAATAAATGATATTTTTTTTGCCAAATGGGTGCATTAAAAGTATTTAGTTTAATTTTTTGGTAACTATTAGACTATGTTAGTATTCAGTAAACCATAATAGATTATAATGTATTGAATAATGTAATATATTAAAAAATATAATGAAATATAATGTAATTGTGATTACATTACTATATTTGATTATATTAATAATATAACGTAAATACTAATACATTTTTATATTTGGTTAAAAATGTAAATTAAAAATGGCTGAAAATTTCAAATGCGTGATGCTTATATATAGCTTGATCAATAGCCATGATTTGATCATCAAATTTTGGATCAAATGACCATGATTAATTCACTTGTCCACTTATGATTGGTCTAATTTATTTTATTATCAAATTTTTACCGAAATTATTCCTTAAATATCCAAAAATATTATTTAGTGTGTGTTTAAAATTTCAGTCTAAAATGAGTTCGTTTGGTATATTTCAAAATCTGAAATTAAATTATCGATCCGATAGTCAAATTTTCAATTTATCCAAATTTTAATTTTTCACTTTTAAAAGTTCATTTACATTATTTCAAAAGATTTCATGCGATCGAAATAATTTTTTAAGATCCGTAGAATATTTTCTAGCCAGTCAAATTTTTGGTCAACCTTTTCCGATTCTGCTGCTTATTTTTATTTTTTACTTTTGACGATCTAAATAACTTTATTTTCATCTCAAATTATATTACCAAACTTGTCATGAATAATATTTCATGAAAAATACCATATAAATTTAAAGATTAGTCAATACATTAATAAATGTATTGAAAAATACATTAATTTGAGGTGAAAAATACATTAATAAATGTATTGAAAAATACTTTGTAAATATCATTACATTACATTGTGTAAATTTTAGATTAAAAAATAAAGGATTGATTACATTTTCAATTATATTATAATTCATTACACCTTATCAAACATACCCTTAAGCTATGTTTGGTAAGAGATAATGGATTGTAATGTATTGGATAATATAATAAATTAAAAAATGTAATGTAATGAAATATAATTGTGATTACATTAGCATATTTGGTTGTATTAGTAATGTAATGTAAATACAAATACATTCCTATATTTGATTGAATTATATACATGTATTAAAATATAATTATATTTATAATTATCAACTAATTTTTTATATGGTTATTTTATTTTTTTATTTTATATATTTATTATATACATTAGTAATGTAATGTAAATACAAATATATTTCTATATTTGATTGAATTATATACATGTATTGGAATGTAATTATATTTATAATTATCAACTAAATTTTTTATATGATTATTTTATTTTTTGTAATTATTTTATATATTTATATATTTATTATATTATAAAAATATAAAAATCCGAACTTAATAATACATAATGTTAAAAAAAATTATATTAAAAATACAATCTCATATAAAAAATACAATTCTACTAAATTGTTTTCTATATACTATAAACCATTTCCAATCTAGTCGTGTTCTAGGAAGACTTATATTATACACTCAATTCTGTACAAATTGAAATATATATATATATATATATATATATATATATATATATATATATATATATATATTGCCACATCCAACAAAACTAGGTAATATTGAGAATATCAAATCCTAACTACAAGAGATAATTTGAGATGGACTCCTCTCAGAGAATTCTATGGCCAACAAATAAGCAGGTCCTGGCCTCTTGTTGCAGAAAATACACCATAACTTTGTGCTTTAAGGACATGACAATTCAAATTTCAAGCTGATTGTTTATAGCAAGTCTTCACCTGCCAATGAATATATGAAATTAGCTCGTATGCAAAGAAAATATATATTTCAGTATAAATACATGTCACTACTAAGTAATCAGAACAAAAACATAAAAGAAAATAAAATGATAACAGACAACAAGGGATCATACATAGTATTAATTATTTAAATTCAATCAAAAATAAAAATACAAAGAGTTTATGGCATCTTTTATAATTCCTAGTATGAAGCCTTTTCCTGAGCCGCTCTGTATCACATAAACTCAAAAGCTCAACCTATCATAGGGTAAAAAAGATGTTAGCTTAGGACTGAGGGAATAAAACGTGTGAAAATCCATTTACTTAATCTGCCAAGAGTTCATCTCAATGCTCAATGCAAAAACAGTGATTTATACCAACACCATCAACCATTCTAGACTCTTGAGTGACTATAATTTAGGCAATCCACTTCTCAAAAATTCCCTTTATTAATTGTCAGTCTACACAAACAAGAATTCTAATTTTAATTTCCCCCTCTCATTCTCCTGTTAATTCCCTCAAACAAAAAAAGGGTAACATTAAACTGAAACAAAATAGCAAATTTAGCATCAGAGAAATAAAAAGAGGAAATTAAACTATGTTTTTACTGGGTTTCATACTTCATCTATCAAAACAGATCTACCTTTAAGCCTTTTTCTAAATTCTTAAACTTTATGGCCAGGCTGAAGTTACTTTGGGTCTGTTTACTCGTAGAAAACAGACCCTGTTTTCTAGAAAATTTTTCCATAAAAAATAAAAAATAGAAAAGCCTGTTCACCTAATGTAATTTTTCTAAATTGAAAATAGAAAACAGATTTTCTAATTTTCTAAAATATAAAAGAATCTGGAGAACTATTTTTATATGTTCTCCATTGTTTTCCTTTTCCATGGAAAACACGCCTCATTTTGCGGGAACGGCGTCCTCTTCGGTTCATTTGTTTTCTTTCTGGCCTCTGGCATATTTACTCACATACTCTACTTAAGATTTCTGCTGATTTATCTCAACTAAATCAGATTACTGCAACCGAAAATATATTTTTTGAAACGGTTCAGTAGATTTGTAGATTTGGTTCTTTCTATTTAAATGATTTGGAGACATCTCAATTGCTACAGGCTATTTACAGAGAAGATTACAGGTTGCCTTCTTCCTCTTCTTTCTAATTTTCAGCTGGATAGTAGTGTACTGGATTTTTTAAGTTGAAATTTCATATTGTTTCTTTGAATTGGGGATTTAGTTCCAACTTCTAAGCTTCTAATTAGGTTTTTGGGTTTCTGCCTGCACAGAAATTAACTTGAATCCCCTTAAGAATTTCACTGTAAGTTAATTTTCTCTATCTACTCTAAACGTATTTGCTCAAGATCAATCAATCTCTTTTATGCTTACACTAGTGCTTGTTTCCGATTGGCATTTTTATGGTTTATTTGCTTACGATATTTGAAATTTCTATTAGATGTCCAATTGTATCAGGTCAATTTGGTTCTTGAATGTGAAAATAGTGGAGTTTCTATTTAGTTTTTGTGTTGGGTATTTGTTGATTGCTCTAATTCGGTTGTTCTTTATGAGGAAATCGGGTCAATTTGTTCTATTTAAAGATGGTTCCAAGTGACATTTTGAAATATATGTGGTAGATATAGAAAGAAAGTTTGTGAAGGTGTTTTTCATCTTGATGTTGAAGCATCTTTTTAAGGCCAAACTATAATTTTTAAATGGGACAATGATGATTCTATGTACTCATTAGTTTTCTGTCATTTTCCTTGTCTAAATAGTTTCCCTGGTCTTTTTTGTGTCTGAATCTACTCAAGAAATTTTTTGCTTATTGATTTATCAGCCACTTTATCATCTTTATCATAAAGAACCAAAAATGATTGTTTCACTTATATAACCAGATTTGTCAGTCATGATGTTTTAATTGATGGCTCTGTATGGCTCCGTTATCTTGTCACCTGAGATGATGTTGTTCAATGTATAGTTGCTAATTTTGAGTGCTATATAAAAGATACTGGACGGCCTCATGTTGTTTTTGTTTTTATCTCTGAGGTAAGCCCCTTTATCTGTAGTTTGATTATTGTTTCTCTACGTTGCTCTCTTATTCAATCATTTCACTAATTTGTTTGTATCTACTGCATCTAGCTAAATTTTGAAAACTGATTAATCAAGCTGATTAGATCCCTTATCTAATGAAGGAATTGAAAAAAATAGAACATTGAAGGTCCAAGTTTAGTGGTTGTAAATTGTTTCACTTCATTGAAGGTCTAAGATTATTTATTATTTTTTACAAAGAGGAATTGTGATCCATCATTCATTTTTGCAGTAGATTAAATTGGTTGGTAGATACGATGTGTGTTTGTAAACATACTGCAATAAAATTATAACAGAAGCCTATAATTTATACAAGAAAAATGGAAATTTAATTTACAGAAAAATAACTACATTTCATTTCCTAACTTAGCTTAGCTTAATTATTTTGTTTGCTCTTTGGCGAGAGTAAATGTGAAGTGTAACAGACTGATCGATGTTGTTAACTATCAGCAAATGCAAATTTCTTCTCTTCAAAATAAATTATGAAGTCTATCTTTTCTAAACATTACAGCTATTTTCTAGATTTATGCTCACAATCAAAATAAAAAAAGTATTGGCGCAAATCTTCTATAGATTTATATACGCTCACAATCGAAATAAAAAAATAATTTTTTATAGATTTATATACGCTCACAATCAAAATAAAAAAAGTATTGGCGCAAATCTTCTATAGATTTTTTGTGTTCCTTATTAGCAGTCTGCAAATATACATGTACCATTGAAATATATGTGGTCAGTGCAGATAGAAAACTATCATTATGTGTGGTAATTTTGGCTTCCTGATGCTATATTCTGTATTGTTTCCCAATTTTAATAATAGATTTGATTTAATGCTTGGCAGGTGGTTGATGTTTATGCATTAATTGCAGTTATCCCTGGTCTTGCTGAGAAGATATAAAAGCCTCTTCATGCAGGAGTTCTATCCGAAACTCACTCTGTTGAAGAATATTGTCCAAAAGGTATGCTAGTGTGGGTAAGATTTGCAAGTAGGTGAACTTGACATCTGGGGGATTAGCGATTGAATTGAACAAATGCTTTAGTAATTTTCATATTCAGAATTTATTTCTCTATCTATTTCCTATCTTTTTTGAGCATGATGGCGACTGCCCTTTGCATCTTTTTTCTTTTATTAACTGAAGTTCCGAGAATTCTACCTGTGTTTATTGAAGTAGCCGGTTGCTTAGACCAAGGCCAATATATATATATTAATCTCTCAAATGTATTGATAATTTTAACATCATTATATTTTTTTAGGTGAAAATTCAATTATATTTGCCTCTTCTTAATTTAAAGAAACTCAATTATATTTCTTTTTGACTTGAGTGCTGTTAGTGAAATTTTTGTTGTGCTATTATATTGCATGATGTTTATGCTTTTGATACATTATTTGACATTTGCACATATTAATTTCAGATCTGGTCGTTGCCATAGTTTCTGCTGAAATTGGTGGAATTATCTTATCTTGTTTGGGACAACTGGTTGGTATCTGCAAATGTTGGTTCTGTTTTCTTTTGTGATTTATGCTGTGTACTATTTAAGATGATTTTTCTATTTGCTTCTAATGTAATAAAGATATCCACAACGATATACTTCTTAGTTATTTATTACCTTAGGGATGCCATATATATGTCAAGTTATGCAATTTAATGTGTATATGGTTTATATGCAACCATTTTGTCTATGTAAAAGCTTATGCATTGTTACTTTGATTTTCACTTTACTCATTAAATACCATGATGATGCCATCGTCACTTACAAAATTTAGTGTAACAAAAAATTAAAAAACTTATAATTAAAATATTAAATATGAAAAATAATAGTAGTTTGGATTAAAGCTTGATATTGTCTAGATAAACGTATGATATTTTTATTTCAACTATCTTACCTGGAAATTGACTTAGCTATTAATTGTAACAGATCTGGGTTGAAAGCAGTAGCTCAAAAGGAGATACAGGATTTTTATAGCACGGCCTTGAATTCTAAGACAACTGCACCAAAGTAAGCTTCATTTATAGTTCATTCTAAATTTTAAAAGGGATGGAAAAGTCGTATCATGTGAATGTTCAGAGACATGCATGTGCTTAAAATATATTTAAAATTTTTTATGATTCATAAAATTTTATTTTTATTATATATAGATAATTAGATGGGGGGAAAGAATGGAAATGGTGAAGAATCGAAAGATTGGTCTGACAGTAATGAACTCGCTTTTTTAAATATTTTATACGAAAGAGTTAAAAAGGATCCGAATGGTACGCCATCTTTTAAACCATCAGATTGGCAAGAAATGGATGACGAATTGTATATAACAGTGGGAGAGAGATATGGTATTGAAAAGATAAAGGGAAAATACAATCGTCTTCGTATGAAACATCGATAATTTGCTGAATTATTGGAGTATACCGGGGTAACTTATGATTCGTATTCAAACACCGTATTTGCTGTTGAAGATATTTGGCAAATGTTTTACAAAGTAAGAATATTATTAATTTAACTTTTTATTTAATACTTTTTTTTACATTAAGGTACATATTACTAATATCAATATTTAAAATGTTTTTTTCAATTAAATTATAGAAGCACAAGAATTTCAAATCATTTAAGAAAAATGGATGCAAGCATTATGATCTATTGGGTCAAATTTTCAGTAAATCTACTGCTACTGGGTATCTGCACCATGCTTCTACACAAGTACCTTATGATTCAGATGACGAGCGTCAAATTGAAGAAGAATTTCTTCAAAGGGGCATTCATCATGGATCTGATGGAGAAAAAAATGGTGCTTCTAGTTCAAAAGATAAACGAAATCCTACTGATTACAATCCTGGCTCTAATAGAGCTAAGAAAGAAACCAAATTTGAAAAATTGGATTCATGTTTGGAAATGTGGGCTACTTGTTTAAGTGCTAGAGCTGAAAAGGAATCAGCAAAAGCCAAAAGATATAAATTAGAAAGCAATCAAGTTACAAGTGCTGAAGCTGATCCATATTCTATAGAGGCATGTAGGAAATCCAACTAGGTGTTATGAAGGGTTTCGTATGGCACCACATGTGTTTATAAATTTATGTGAAAAATTAAAATTGATGGGTTTATTAAGAGATAAAAGGGATGTTAGCGTAGAAGAAGGAGTGGCGATGGGTTTGTCAGTTTTATGTCATAATCTTCGTCAAAGGGTTATAGCAGAACGATATCAACATTCACTTGCTATTGTTCATAAATGGTGTAAGATGGTGATTAGAGCATTGGCTACTTTAGGTACTCACTTGATTAAACATGTGAATAGATTTTCTGTGCAGCCAGAAATTCAAAATAATCCCAGATGGTACCCATATTTTGAGGTAAGATAATATATTATTAAATTTGTATTATTTTATTATTTTAATTATTATATTAACCCTACATATATATACAATATTAACTTTAAGTTAAATATTCTTCTTTTATCTGGTTAAGAAATGCATAGGTGCAATAGACGGTACTCATGTGGCAGCTTGGTCACCGGCTTCTAAACAAAAGACATTTCGTGGTAGAAAGGCAACGCTTGTGACTCAAAATGTTATGGCCGTATGTTCTCACGATATGTTATTTACATTCGTGTACACTGGATGGGAAGGGACAGCAAATGATTCTAGAGTATTTCTTGATGCATTGACAAGACAAGAAAATAATTTTCCTCTTCCAAGCGGTGGTAAGAGTTTTTATTATCATTTCTCTCTTAATATTAACTTATATTATTATCATTTGATTAATATAAATATTAATTTGTAGAATATTATTACGTCGTGGATGCTGGTTATCCCAATATACCAGGATTTTTGGCTCCATATCGCGGTGAAAGATATCATTTAAATGAATTTCGTGGGCGAGGAAGAATTACAAGAAAATATGAGTTATTTAACCAGAGGCATTCATCCTTACGTAATGTGATAGAAAGAGCATTTGGAGTGTTAAAAGCTAGATTTCCAATTTTAAAATCAATACCAAACTATCCGTTACGTCGACAAAAGCTTATTCCCATTGCATGTTGCACATTGCACAATTTCATTCGAATGGAAGATAGAGCCGATCAACTGTTTACATTATATGGTCGAGAAGATTTGACAATACCTGAAGAAGTCATCGCTGGAGTGCAACAAGAGGGTATTACTATTGATTTATCCCAACAAATGCAAATGGGAATAGTTAGAGAAACAATTGCTGATCGATTGTGGAACGATTATAATAATAATAGAAATTAGAAATCGATTGTATTTTTCAGTTTACTATCATATTATTTTTAATTCAATGTTCGTTAATTTATAAATATTAAATTTAATTAAATTATTTTAATAAATTTATAATTTAATTATATATACATATTATTTCAATTTTAAAAATTATATTGTGTGTGTATATATATATATTTAATAATATATAATTTAATTTTTTTAATTTAGAAATCATTTTCTATTTTTAATAAATGAACATGTTTTTCCATTTTTTCATTTTCTGTTTCCAGGAAAATAATTTTTCATCTGTTAACAGGTGAACATATTTTCCAAATTTTCTACAGAAAATAACTACTCCAATTTTCTAAGAAAATAGAAAACAGAAAACATAAAACTGTTTTTCGTAAGTAAACACACCCTTTATTTTGACACCAAGTTGAAAGTAAGAAGACCAAGATTTCATTTTTTAACCTCGACTCATCACATAAATATCAATTCAATACCTAATGATCTCAATAAAATGGAGCAGGTACTTGTCCAATGGAATTTAAAAAAATCTCTTATGCTTTACAAGTAATACAACCATTTTAACATTGGAGCAAAATCATAACAATTAGAATGAACAAAAGAGGGCAGCAATAACAAAAAAAAAATAGATATATTATTATTGAAATTAATAGACCGATCTCTTATATTATATATCATCCCTTTTTTTTTCTTTTTACATTTATTTGAATTAGACACAAAATCTACATGAACCAATGGTGAGAACTATAAGAAAGCAGAAAGTAACACAAACACACAATAGACAGCAGAAAAGGATCAAAAGTATAGGAAGCAAATTTACTTCTTTTGCTGGACTAGAAGAAGATTGTGCACTTTGCTATCTACAATAGAAGAAATAGAAAATAAACAGTGGAGATGAGAGGCAACGGTGAGGGTGAGGGTGAGGGAGAACGAATGAACGAACGAACAAACAATCCAAAAAAAAAAAATTACTTACCAGTACAGATGAGAGGTAGAACGCCGGTGAGGGAGGGAGATGAGCGGCGGCTGGCGTGAAGTAAACCGGTGTGAATTTTAAAGAGAGTGTGGCGTGAATTTTGAAGAGAGAGCGACAACTTATTTCATGAGGGCGAGAGGCAGAACATGAGTTAGGGTTTATATATATATATATATATATATATATATATATATATATATATATATATATATATATATATATATATATATATATATATATATATATATATATATATATATATATATATATATATATATATATATATATATATATATATAAGTAAACCAGTCAGTTAATCAAAACCGACGATTTTTTCAACCCGTGGACCGAAATTGAAAACAGAAAATCTCTATTTTTAAAAATCTTAACCATTTTTTTGGTCCAGTTAATCTTAAAATTTGATCCGATTTCGGATCGATTTTTCAGTTAACCTTTTTTTCGATTTTTGCTTAGCCCTATATATAATTAAGCAAATAATAATTCAATCAATATGAGTAAATTTATTAAATTAAATTTTTTTAATTTTGTACAAAAAAAATTAATTTAAAAAATATAAAAATAAAAGAAAATACTAACCTAGTAAAATTAGTTGAGAAATTGAGGAAGAAGAGAGAAAGAAACGTTAAAAACACAAAATGTGTGTGTGTGTGTATATATATATATATATATATATATATATATATATATATATATATATATATATATATATATATATATATATATATATATATATATATATATATATATATATATATATTATAATAAGGATATTTTGGTTTTTCAAAAATTTGACTTCTTAAAAATAAACAATTTGTTTGCAAATTTCATCTATTTTGATAGAATTTGATGAAAACATAATAAATTTCATAGAATTTAATTCATGAAATTCAATTCCTATTTGCTTTGTATTCCAAGCATGAAAAATTAAAATTACAAATGAATTCTATTAAATTTTATGAAATTTCTTCATTCCAAGCATAGTCTAAATAATCATGATAAAAATTTAGATGAGCAAATAAACGATAGTGATGATAGAAATGTAAATAAATATGGAAATAATAATAATAATAATTATAGATATTTACATAAGTAAGTGAAAAATTAAGAGTTTATGATTTTAAATAGATTTTGGAGTATGCATGTATATAGTGAGATACTATTGTATTATATCCAACACTAAGCAACTAGGTTGTTTAACGTGTGGTTTGTTTTGACTGTGTACAGGAAGACAAATAAATGCAGGAAAAGCTATTGACTTGGCATGTCCATGAACTCGAAAGAAAGATGGAAGATATTGCATTTATAATAGCTAGTTAGAACATGAAATTATGTATTTAGTTGATTATAAGCACATGTGTATTACTTTAGGTTATGGATATGAATAACTATATTATGTATATTGAACTTATCATGGTATGGTTTGTATCAATAGACTACTATGGAATTTAGTGGTGAATATGTGGATGAACTGTGTAATTGGTGAATTATGATGAATTGAAAATTTTGTTGAGTTGTGATATGAATTATTCCATGTGTTTTGTTTGAATTTGTAAGTGGGTAGACATGATTTTATATTCATTATGATGTCCAAAATTTTACTAAATGAATAGTAATATTTGTCGCAAATATATTTATTTCAATTGGATTTAAGTATTAGGCAATAAGTGGACTCGTGGATCATATAAATGATTATATGATTTTAGCAATAGTGGCACTCAGGTGCTCGAACCAATATCCGGGTGTAGGGTGTTACAAATCTACAAGGAAAATCTCTTCCTTGGAGTCTTGGATATTTAGGACACTTAGATAGATTGTAGGATTTTTGTATTCCTTCAATTTGTATTTACAATCTTTTTATACTCATTAATAATATGAAAAACTATATATATATATATATTGCAGTCTTGTTTTCGCAAACAATTTCATAGCGACCATTCTAAATACCTTTTGCAATTTAAAGAATTTAACTAAATTATTAGTGATGTCAATTGTTTTATAGATATAATTTTGCATTATAACTTGAGTGAACTCTAATAAAAGCTGCAGTCGGATAAATGGGAGTAGACTGTAAGGAAAAAGTACCTGATTTCATTGTAAATTGGACCCATATGGTTAGGTTGTAAGCGTAAGCATATATATATATATATATATATATACACACACACACACACCCCTAGATCCATTAATCTGTCCCATGAAAAACTATTCAAATTCATTTTCTTTTCGTAAAGATTTGTAAGGTATCTCGATCGGAGGGACCTATTCCAACAATCATAATCCTATTGAAAAAATTAGACCAATTGGGAGCAAATGTTACTCTTATTGTAATTATTTTTATCAAAAGCAATTAATTTTTTTGCCCTATGTGTTATTTTTCAAAAGAATGTCGGACTTGCAAGCACCAAGTTCAAAATTTCCCCACTTGAAGAACTTCAGAAAGATACAACCATTGTAATAGTTCAATTTTATATTATTGTTATTAAATTAATATGTTAGCCATGGTAAAGTGACTTATATATCTTGGATAACTCAAGGTGCTATGTAATTATTGATATGATCCGGATATATTTGGAGAGTTAATTTCATTTATGATCACTAAATTTATAGTCAATTTCATAATAGCCATAATTTTTTTGTTCATAAAAATTATTGAAATATATGAATATATACAACAAAATCAATTTAATTGATTTTCGGCAAGAAAATACCGAAAAATTGAGCTGGTATATCCGGTGACCATAACATATATGCATGACATCCAGCATGACACTACGTCAGCATGACACGTGGCGATTCCAAATACTGTTTTATGTCCACGTAGGCGCTAATATGATAAACATGACACGTGTCATGCGATGTAGTGTCATATTGAATGTCATGTGCGTATATTGTGATGACTGGATATGTTAGCTGGATTTTTCGATGTTTTACTTACCGAAAATCGATCAAAGTGATTTTATTATATATATTTGCAAATTTTAGTTATTTTTATAATTTTTTTTAATTACCATTATGAAATTGATTACAAGTTGAATGATTATGGATGAAACTAATTCATATTTGGGTGTTGTGTTTTTCAAAATTAAACATGGTATAAGTTGATCAAATATGTGTGGTCATTCTTATTTTCAAGGGATGAATGGTACAAAATCAGTAATGTTTGATTACATAGACTTTTCTGTCAATAAACCAATAGGCCAAATTTCAAACACACTTTAGAAGTTGCAAGTATTGCAATACATGTATTTACTTTTCTGTTTTGAGTAGTTGCCCGCAAATATCCATATAAGCATAATTTCGTATAGCTAGTACTAATAATTAAAATCGAGACTGTGATATTCAAGTCTAAATTTCAAAAGATATAATTTTCTTGCAACAATTTGCAGACTTCCAGTATTTCCCCCACAATGGCATCAGCAAAGTAATGGGCTGCCAAATGGGAATCACTGAAAGGACAACAAACCCAATAACTTGCCACGTGTCCTCCGTTAAAACCGCTGTAACAAACTTTCAACGCTCTCAGCTAAAAAAAAACTCAGCTAACGCAGACACCGCGTGTTTCGCACGCTCCGCTCGCGCTTTCTTAATCTCTCGGTCCAGCTCCGTAGCATCACTCGGCCTATAATAAAACAACAATTTAAAAAAAAAAAAAGAAAAATCCCAAGATGCGCATTGCGCACCCTTCCCATAGTCTCATATCTCCTCTCAATCGGCGATTTCTCGCTTTTTCTTCTCCAAGGAGATTTCTCTCATCTCATTCTCTTAACCAGAGAAGAGCTCAAAATCTAGCCCTAACTGCAAGGCCTGAAAGAAGCTTATCTCATTTTTCAATGGCGGGGGCAGAGAATGTTTCCACGGCGATCTCAGCTGAGGAGGACGAGAAGTTCGGGTTCTCACGGCCGGAGATGTATCAGAGCAACCTGGTCGGAACTATCACGGAGTATGACAGGCACGTGTTTCTCTGCTCCCAGAGTCCTGAAGCGTGGCTCCCACGCGTTGAGCAGTCTGACACTGATCCTCTCCCCAAGCTTCTCTCCTCCGCTGTGAAAGCTCGCAAGGACGAAATCACTACTAAGGTGGTACTTGCTATAAGCTTTAGCTCTTATTTATTTACTTTTTCTTAAATTTTCTGTGTTGATTTTATATTCATTTTTCTTATAGACGCTGGTAACTATAACTGAAGGACGCGACGGCACTGAGTATGAGAACGGCGACGTATTGATATTTCCTGATTTGATCAGATACAAGTGAGTTTTCGGTGATTTCTTATTTCATTTGTTCTATAAACTTTGGAGATTGATGTTTCTTTTGGTATATTTTCTTATTTCTTTGAGTTTCGGGCTTTCTCTTCGTTGAATATTAGATTGTTGTAGCATTTTGGGGCATGGTTGGCCGCTTGATGATCTATCGAGAATTTGATTTTGGGTTATAGAGTTTATTTATTCATAAAGATCTTCAACTTCTACTTGTTGGTGAAATTAGATTACGATATTTTATTATTTAGTTACATTTTACTCTTTGGTTTCTTTATTTAGACTGCTGATTTAGACCTTTTGATGAAACACATTATGAATAGTATTAAGGGTATTGAGTTTCAGATTCCGTTGCTTTGAATCTATTTTTTGGTTTTTCTAATTTTCGCATAAATAATTAGAATCCGAAACTGTTATGCCATTCTTTTTGAACATGATTTTTCTAATATATTTTAGAAATATAACTGGCCAAAAATCACTAAGGGTTTTTAGCGCACTGATTGTTTCTGTGCTATTTTTGAAGCTAAATTAATTACATTTTGAAACCTTCATCTTTGTCTTTTGACATTATGTTTCTCAAATTTTGGGAAGATGTGCATGTAGAGCTTGTTATAAATACACGCACACACATACAGAGACCATTACATAGACCAGTGATTTTTATTGTTTGATTTCTTTTTCTTTGTATGTTTCTCCATCTCTATTTTGTAACTTTAATGTTCTCTTAAAACTGAAGAAATGATGAGATTTCAGTTCTTCTACAAAGCTAATCTCTTGATTAATTTATTGTGTTATTTTGTAACTAAAGGGGCTTGAAGGATTCTGATGTCGATGGTTTTGTTGATGATGTGCTTGTGAACGGCAAGCCATGGGCTTCTGGAGTGCAGGAGGTGCTCTCTGGATCATATATTTTTGTGTGTGCTCATGGCAGTCGTGATAAGAGATGTGGTGTTTGTGGACCAATTCTTATTGAGAAGCTCAAAGAGGGGATTGAATCTCGAGGACTCAAGGATCATATATCTGTTCATCCCTGCTCTCATGTTGGGGGTCATAAGTATGCTGGCAACGTAATCATCTACAGTCCAGACTCAGTGCGAAAATATATGGGTCATTGGTAAGGTTTGGACATTTTCTTATACTTTTAATTGTTCAAAGTTGATAATATTCTGTTCTACAGGTATGGCTATGTAACTCCTGATGATGTGCCTGAAATTTTGGATCAGCATATTGAGAAAGGAGTTGTTATAAAACGGCTGTGGAGGTTTGTCTTTTTGCATAAGCTTGTCCTATTACCTAAATTTTCTCTTATGATTTTTATGATTAAGTAATACCATTTAGTTAGATTTGCTTATCATGTTGAATGGACACTCCTTTTTCTTTCTGAAGTAAAATTATTTTATTCTGTGAATACTGTTGAAGCACTATATTTGCATTGCTCCTCGTTCATTTTCCTTCTAAGAGCAGTCATAGTGGAGTTTGTTCAAAATTAGTTGTTCTCTTAGTTATATTCTTGCTTATTAGTTTATTTAGGTGTTTTTAGCATGCTTGTTCTCAAGCCTTTGTAACTCTATCTAAATCCATTATTTACTTTCAGCCCATTTAGCATGCTGCTATTCAAAATGCAGAATTCATTTGCAAATGAATTCTATGATTTTTTATGTTGTTATATTGAAACTTTAAACGTGTAATTCAAATTGAATTTTTTTCAGTCATGTTTGGAATAAATTTAAAACTGAAAATTCATTTAATCTTATTATCTAATATACTCTTAATGTTAAAATCTTATGAAAATGAATGATGAAGACTGACTAAAATTACTAGCATTTATATGTCCAAATAGCATAAAACTAAATGTTATGAAATTTATTTTCACACACATATGTATAAATGAAAACTGTCTTTTATTTAACTAATTTTTAGTACCTATGCAGTTAAGCTTTTTAACCAATGTAATATATAACCCTCAAAAACATATACCCTCCTAGAAAAAGTTAGTTCTGCACAAGACTGGAGCTGGCTAGAACAATAGAAAGGCAAAAAAAAAAAAGCCTTATTTGCAAATAGAATCTTCACTAAGTAACATGTGGAAATGGCAAGTATTTAACAGGAAATTAAGAGTGTGGTGGTTTTAATGGTGAATTAGGCTTAACAAGAAAAATAAAAAGCTGATAATGGCGATGAGTGAAGAAGATGAACCGTAATTTTAAAGAGACAAATGAGTGAAAAGAGTGTTGAGGGGTATATTTTTTCCAAAAAAAATTTTTGTTTTATTTTTTTTGGTTTCATTGCAAATTTTACTTATTTTGTTGAATTTGCTCTAGTCTTGTTCAATTCTATGGAATTGAATTCTTAGAACTGAAATCCATATATATAGATAACTATATATCTCTCTCTTTCTTTTTTTTTTGGGGTTCCAAACAAGTGTTTGTTTTACTTGCATGCAATTTTCTGCTAGCACCACCCTGCTTGCCATGATTGGCTAATTGCTTCCATAATATCAACTAGTTGCTATATTTCAGCATGCTTGCATTTCACTGGATACAATATGCAGCTTGTTTCCTCTGTGGACGTAATTCCTTTAATCTTATCATTAGCATCATTTAGTACATTTGGGAAGCACAAATTTATAATAATCAATTACAGGGGTCAAATGGGTTTATCTGTTCAAGAAATGACCGAGCGACATGCAAGCATGGAACATGAAGACAGCAACACTGAAGTCAATAAAGAGAATGCAGGTGGCTGTTGCCAAGGTGTCAATGGCTTTTCGTGCTGCAGAGATGGAGGAGCAAGTGAAGTAATAAAAATGAAGGAAAACAAAGGGCTGTCCAAACTGCCATGCTGGTTTTCGTCACTGGAGCCAAGCAATGTTCTTGCTGGTGTTGCTGTGGTTGGAGCAGTCGCAACTATTGCAGTGGCCTATAGTTTATATAAAAGATCAGGCTGAAAAATATGCATTTGATTCTGTGCTTATGGGTGCAAAGACCCTTTCTTTTTGTAGGGAGATGCGGCACTGAAAATAATACTCCAAATCACAACTTGGGAGAACTATACAAATATATTTTTGTTATAAGGGTGGTAATATATCACCAAATCATAGCAGGTTAAGGATAAAACATGACACTGGTCTTTTTCTTGGGCCTCTTAATATCTGCACAGATGATATTGTCACTAGAATGTTACAGCATTTGGTTCATGTTAGCATGGGAAATTGTTCAAATGGTGCTTGATTAAATTGGTGTTTGGTATATGGTTGCAACAGATTAGAGCAATTGGTAGAAGTTGCTCTTGTAACTGTTAGTGAACTGTTATAGAGAACCTTTACTAGGTTGTGACTCTTCTGTTCTTGTGTATGCTTGCGCTCCTATATACTGTGGTAATAAACTGGCATTAATTTTCTCATCTTCACCCTTTATGGTCTGTGGAAATTGAAGCTTCTGCATTCGCTCCCAGGTTATGGATGTGGCTGGTTGTATTATGTTTAAGGCGAAGTGGAAAAAGGGGATTTTAGGTTACCATGAGGCGAATGGTTGTTCTGAACCAAGTGGGATATTTAAAGACAAATAGGGTCATTATTTAATGCATCTTGGTGATGAAGGTTCTATCTAGGTTCGTGCATGAGCTTGCTTATGTGAGTTGTGCATCATTTTGTGTCTGATGTGCATTGGGTGCGGATTGCCTAGGGTGTGCGCGCCTGCCTTTTTTGAAGGCACTAAGCCACATAACATGTAATGGGTACTAGTACTAAATAAAAATCATATTAACAGGTAAGGGCACACCGGGATATGATTGCACTGGTGGTTATAATTGTTCTAACCAATCCAATTCAGCAAAAGAACCCCATGGGCAATACTATGTAGAGACAAATCCTAATTTTTAAATTAATTAGCTTCAAAACTTGCTAGATAAAATATAATGGATCACTTGCTAAGCTTTGCAATCATTTCCTCCACCCTCTTTAATGTTGTAGTTCCCACAACTGTCTCTACCTCTACATCAATTTCTCTCATGATCTGCTCAATGAGTTGATGTTTCAATTGTCTTCCTCGTGACCCATAATCTGTGCAATCTCTTAACAGCAACAACAGTTCTTGAGCTGTATCTTTACCCTTCCATGTTCCATCAACACTCAACTGTAGCAATCCTGGCATTACACCTTCCTTTAGAATCAGTCCTCTGTATTTTTCTCTGCAACTTTGGCATATCAGGAGGAGAACTACCACCGCGTGCTCTTTGCACTGCGGAGAACCCTCTTCAATTGTCTCAACCAAAGCCCTAATTGCCCCACTTGTACCTGTAGTTTGCAAAAGTGCATTCTCTGATATGGTTACCATATTTTCGAGTAGCGACATTGCCTTCTCAACCAACTGAGATGATTTTTCGTATCCATGGACTATTTGAAGCAATGTAAAAACAGCCCCGGAGGAGACAATAGATGGAATAGTTTGATGGCAAGTTGAGAGATTGTGAAGCGTGGCTATAGCATCAAGCTTTCCTTGTATGCTAACGCTGTTTGTTGGATCATCTGTATCCTCTGCACTAAGGATTCCAACAATGAGAGGGATAGCACCGGAGGAAGTGATTGTTAGCTTGTTTGCAGCACAAGAAGAGATTATCAATAGCGCTGCCATTACGAGCTCTATCAATGTCGCATTTTCAAATTGAAGAAGCTCTAACAGCACAGGCAAAATCCCTGATTTCACTATTCGAATCTTGTTTCTGCATAAACATCCATATCTTTCATTAACTTGTAAAGTTTTCTCCAATAAAGAGACCAAAATACAAAAAAATTTATGGCCAAAAAGTAGATATACCGTTCGCTGCCAAAGGCGAGGCTAAGCAAACCAAAGAGAGCAGCTTCAATGGCTTCATAATCTTGAGACTGAAGCATCAAAATCAAAGGGGAGATAATGCCTCTTTCAGCCAATTTGTGCCTTTGCTTGCTACTAAGGTTACCAAGTTGAGTAGCAGCCTGAATCTGTGCTTCTCTACTTCCATCGAAAAGATTATGCATCACAAATTCCTCCATTGCTATCTATCTCTGTTTGTGTATTGTAACAATAAGATATATTATTGTTAGGCAGTAGTGAAGTTGATGGTTATGGTGATAATATTGGTGGTTGCTTGAGATTGTGATGTTAATCTTTTATGTGGGTATCCATTGATTGAGGTTGAAGCAACTTGGTATTCTTTTTTTTTAAGTCAGCTTTCTTTCTTCAATGCCGATTCGGAAATACAATGTCGATTCCTAAGAATCACCCTTTATCTTTCCTTCTGTAGAAGCAAACTCCATTAGCTTTTCCTTATTTGTTCATTATTATGCAGGTGATTAATAAATGTTGGTGTATGGCAAATGTTTTATGCTAATTGATGGGTTTCTACATGATTAAATTATTTAACATATTTGTTGTGGCATGTCAATGTACAATAAATGCAATGTTTACTTTTAAATTTTGAGCAATCATAACATAAAATTAGATACGTTTTTGTTTCATGAAATTCCATAATAAATCAACTCTCTCTCTCTCTCTCTCTCTCTCTCTCTCTAGATATATATAACGGTTTGAACTATCCCAAACAAAGGTATATTGATTATGAACAAATATATTGAAATTATGATGTCTTCGAGTGTGGCCCAACCAATAAACTAATAAAATAACATATAAATTCGTGTGTAGATTGAGACTCAAATAGGTTTTTTGGACTATTTATATTATTGTCCAATGAATTGTGTCAATTAATTATGCCTGCTTTAAAATTTCGTAAAAAAAAAATCGCACTTGCACACACTTGAACTTGGACATTATTTTCAATATTAGAGAAGCTTCCAATTGGGATTTTTTTTTTCCAGAAAGTATAATGAATTGGGTGTAAGAGTAAGATAAGAATAACATGGATTGAAAATGAAGGTAAATTCTCATTATTTACTTATTTTAGGACATTCGAATTTAATTTAACAATTCATTTAAATACTTAAACTTTTATTGTATAAAA
The DNA here is from genome assembly GCA_037975025.1 of Excoecaria agallocha. NCBI lineage: Eukaryota > Viridiplantae > Streptophyta > Magnoliopsida > Malpighiales > Euphorbiaceae > Excoecaria > Excoecaria agallocha. The sequence goes on along the minus strand of CM075819.1, from coordinate 14,890,555 downwards.
CACCTATATATTGTCAATTGCAGATTATAAATACAAACTCATTTTAAAGAAATACAAATTCACACTATTTTTAAAAAATTAGAGCACATGACACTAAACTACACTGTTGTGGCATTTGAACAATTGTAATGAAAATATATATTCTACATGTATAATGAAATTAGCAAAAATTGAAAGCAAAATGGATTGATTATTTTTTTTTATTATTAATTATGATGGATTTTTTGTTGATTTTATTGTTGTGTATTGTTATACCAACGTATTTGAATGTCAGACACTTAAATTTTTGAAAATCAGTATAAATTTATATTTATTATTTGTAAAATCGAAAATTACATGCACTCAATAAATTACTATTAAAATTTAAATTAATTATTGAGTTAAATTGAGATGGGTTTACATATATTAATCCTTTATTTTAAGGAATCGAATTTGGGTTTCATTTTTGGATTGTAAACTCATGCATTGTATTTGCGGATTGAATGAGGTGGTGCATGAAACGGTGGCCTTTTGTTTATTTATTTATTTATGCGGCGGCATTGTCTTTAAGGAAATGCATCTCAAGTTTTTATGAGGATTCTTGTTGGGTTGGGAGAGGTGATCTTGATGCCCATTGCCCATTTCTTTTTTTCTTTCTTCTTTTTAATCTAACCACTTTTATTATTTAACAGCACTCTTCACTCTTACTCATTCTTAATATACCTTTCTTCAGTTTTATATATATATATATATAAGCAAAGACCAATTCTAACTGCCAAATGCTTAATTATATTGTTCTTTTTCTTTCCTTTTAATCACAACAACGCTTTTTATCCCTTATAATTTGAGACAAAATCATGACTAAAATATTTTAGAGTTGATTTTAGATTTAACTGATCAAAGTGTGTGTTAAAAAGTCATGACTCCCACATCCCTGTGAAACCCCAGATAGTAAATTCTTTTGTTCTCTTTTTGTTATATGTTTACGCATTTGCTAATTTGTAACGTTAATATATGCTTTAAAATGACTTGATACATAATCACTGAATCAGTATAAAAATAACACACCAATCTTATATCCATCTATCTCTTTTATACTACATATAAACTTGTTGAAATCTTGTGCTTCACGCACCCAAGTGTAATAAATAAATATTTATATTTTTAAGTTTTATGTTTAAATGAAATTGAAGCACACTAAAAAAAGCGAAGTTTATAGATTTTTTAGTTCATTATTTTTGGTATTCGGTCCGACTTTTCTAAGTTCATAGAATCGGGCATTATAGGATTATAATTAAGAGCAACTTTCTCAATATATTTTATGTTTCATGCACAAAATAAAAATTAAATGTAAAATCCCGTTTTAAAAAATTCAAAATTTTTACCACTTTAACTAACAACTATTATTAATAAGTTTATATGTTTTTTAACAGATAGAAAAACAATTTATATGTTGAAGTAGGAATATTTGGATGTTAAGGCCATAATTAATGTGAACAAATCAATCTTAGGGTCAAGACCTAATTAGGGATAAATGTCGTAAGCAACAATTCCAATCCATCTTCTTTCTCTTACTTTGACCATAGCAAGGCCGAATGCTCTTGTTCCACACACCATAGCCCATTTTATAAGGCCCGATGTTGTAATCTATCATTCATATATGAAATATGGCTTGGATAAATTTCTCAAAAAAAAAAATAAAGGGTTGTAATCTAACGAGATTCTCTAAGCTATCATTTACTTGTTTTATTTATTTTTTATTTTTTGCACTTTTTTTTTGTCTGGTTATATAATTTTGTAATTTGTTTGATGTTATAATATTTTTGTCTCTTTTAAATATTATTTTGATTGTTAATTTGAATTTTTTTCTAAACTCTTTTCCACCATTTACGGCCGCTTTCATTTAATTATCAATTTATATTATTTTTTATTTATTCGATGATTTTAAAATATATAATTTGTAAATTATAAATGAATGATAGATAGATTATTATGACCTATATAATTTAATTTTTGGCCTAATATATAAATTAACACTTTTTGTAAACTTTTGTCAAGGACCCCTAAAATTATTGTTACTCCAATTTAACACCAAAACTTATAAAAAACACTACCATAAACATAAATTTTAGCTGGAAATATTTTAAATTGGTGCGTGTAATGTAATCGCTCTGTTGTAATTTGTCTAAAAAATTACCAAGAAGCAATTGTTCCACTCTACCTCTGTTTCCCACTTCCGGTAGCCGAGTCTCTTTCAATCTCTCTTTCTCACTCCATCTCTCCCTATCTATTTGATTTCGACCCAAATCTCTATTTTATTATTATTATTATTATTATTATTATTATTATTGTTGGCCCAAGGCCACATCTAAATTTTGATGATAATCAAACCTTAAATAAACTCTATTGAGAAATCTGTTTTAAGCTTATTTTGCAGGTATTTTTAATTATCCTTCTGATGAAATTATTCAAAATGAAGATTAAAGAATGGATTCATGAAGATCAAAGTTGAAGAATATTTTAGTCTAAGGAAAGTTAGGTTATAAAAATGTAAGATCAATTTGAGGATCAAATTGTCATTCATACATACATATTCTAAGTTTTAAAATTGCATAAAAATGTTTTTAAATCATAAATCTCGTTTTTAGTTAAAATTGATTTCTTTCAGAAAATGCTTTAAAAATTAGTCCGTCAAAATTTATATTAGAAATTGAATTAGAAATCTGAACAAATTTCTGATCGAAAATCTGGTTTGCGCTAAAAGACAAAATAACGGTAATAAAAGGGCTAGTAAGGGACAGATTTGTCTGTTCCGTTTTCTAACGTTCATAAACGACTAGTTTTCTTTTTTCTCACTTCAAACTCAGTTTTTGGGTATAAATATGTGTTGTTTTATCATTTAGAATGTTAGAGAAAATATTGGAAAGATTTTCTAACTCTTAAGAGAAAGCCTACTTCTTCTAAAATCTCACTTTCCATCTTGCACTTCATCTTTACTCATCATCCTCAATTGATTATAGCTTTTGTTGTAATTATTTGTGAGGAATCTTTATTGTTCAAGATTGCGAGTTTGGGTTGGCTAGAACCTAAGTGAATTTCTAGTAAGTGTTTCAATATTTTACTTGGGAAAAATATTGTGGGTAGATATACATAGGTTGTATATTGGCTTTGACTCTTGCCCTTAAAAGAGTTAAGAGTGGAGAAAATTCTCAAGATAGATTCTTGAGGAGTGAATGTAGGCAAGTTGGCCGAACGACTATAATTTCTGAGTGTTCTCTATATTTCTGCTCAGTTATTTATAATTCTGTTTTACATTCTGAAAAACTATTTTAGTCAAAATTCTGTAAAACGAATTTCTGAGTCACTGCAACCTAATTGAATACAATTCTCTAGAAACATATTTAAGATTTAGTCATCAATATTTTTATTCTGTTTGAATTTCTGTTTACTTAGAAATTTAGCCAGAAATTTTTATACACCCAATTCACCCCCCTCTTGAGTGTATTTCGGGACCTACATTTGATATCAGAGCGGTTCTCTATTCCCTAAGGATTAATACCCTTGAGTGATCTTGCAAATGGCTGAATCAAGCAATGCTCCTACTGCTACTCCATTCAAAGAAGGACATTCTGTTCATCGTCCTCCAATGTTTAGTGGTAAAAACTATCCTTTTTGGAAAGTTGTCATGAGACACTTTATTTAATCACAAGATATGGATTGCTGGGATATTATTAATGATGGATATGAGCATCCACAAAAGATTTCTGATGAGGAAGGAGCTTCAGAAACTGCCACTGTTCTAAAAACAAGAAAAGAATTCACAGAAGCTGAAAAGAGAAAAGTGCAGCTAAATTCCAAAGCTATGAGCATACTTTTTTGCTCACTGTATACTAATGAATTCAACAGAGTTTCTAGATGTGATACAGCTAAAGAAATCTGGGATAAGCTTCAAGCAACATATGAAGGAACAAATCAAGTTAAAGACACTATACTTCATGTTCTCATGGTAGACTATGAAGCATTTAAAATGAAGCCAGAAGAGTCAATTTCTGAGGTAATAAACAGGTATGTTAAATTAACTAATGAAATTAAGGCTCTTGGTAAAAAAACTTGATGAACATAACAAAATTGCAAAGCTAGTTAGAGGTCTTACACCTAGATGGGAATCAAAAGCATCAATTCTGTTAGATAAAGATCTTAGTACATTAAATTTTGATATTGTTTGTGGATCCCTTATTTCTCATGAACTTTATATCAAGTCTCAAGATGCAGAAAAAGAAAAAGATAGAAAATTAAAAGCTATTGCTCTCAAAGCAGAATTTAAAAGTGATTACTCTACAGGTGATGATGAAATGGCGTTGATTACAAAGAAATTCAAAAAGCTGTACAGAAAAGGAAGAAGATCATACAAAAAGCAACATCAAAAATTTCTCCATCACAAAGCCGAAAATTCATCAAAGTCTGGTGAAATAGTTTGTTATGAATGTAACAAACCTAGTCATATAAAATCTAAATGTCCAAATCTAAAAAGAAAAGAGAAAAGATTCAAGAAGAAAGCTATGAAGGCAACATAGAGTGATAGTGAAGAATCCAGCAACAGCGAATCAGAATCAGCAAATTCTGATGATATTGGTCTAATGGCAACTTCTGATCATGAAGAGCAAATCTTTAATTCTGACAGTGAACGAAATGTTGATAACAGCTCACCTGAAAATGATTCAGAAAATTCTGAGGTAAGTGATTCTGATTTGAATTTTGATTCTAATGAAAATGGAAATGAGTATGAAAAAATGCTAGAATGTTTTGAAAATCTGCATGATAAATATCTAATGCTCAAAAAGACTCATATTGAGATAAAGAAAAAGTATGATAAATTGCTCACAGAATATAAAAATGCAAAAGAGGCTGAATTAAAAAATAAAAATGATTATTCAGTTTTGGAAAGTAAATTTATTGATCTGCAAGAAAAATACAATGTAAAAGGTAAACAGTTATGTGTATGTAACAAAAAATATGTTGAAAACTTAACTACAAAATCTGCTCACACTTCTCATACAAATACATCAACAAAATACTATAGAAGAAGTAATCAGAAGAAATACAAGTAAAATATGTCAAATAAAATGATAAGCAACCCTTATGCTACATGTTTTTATTGTTGTAAAAAGGGGCATATTTCAAAATTCTGTTATTATAAGAAAAATACAAATTCGGTTAAATGGGTAATCAAAAATTCTGGAACCCTTATAACTAACCATGAAGGACCCAAGAGGAGTTGGGTACCTAAAAATACTTGATTATTTTGCAAATTTGCCTAAGGAGCACCAAAACAGAAAAATGGTACATGGATAGCGGTTGCTCTAGGCATATGACATGGGACAGAACAAAATTTTCTAAGCTGAAAAATTCTGAAGGTGGTTCTATCAGTTTTGGTGATAATCGGAAAGGAAAAATTATTGGCATTGGTTCTATTGGAACTAATCCAGTAATTGATAATGTCTCTCTTGTTGAAGGTCTCAAGTACAATCTACTTAGCATAAGTCAACTCTGTGATAAGAAGAAAAGAGTAATATTTGAAGTTGATCATTGTAGAGTAGAAGATACTGAAACTGGAAAATCTGTTCTAAGAGGACAAAGATCTGGAAATATCTACTTGGTTAGCTTGGAAGATCTTCAAAACAGTTCAGCAAGATGCTTGCTTACTAAAGAAGACTTAAGTATTCTATGGCATAGAAAACTTGGACATACAAGTTTTCATGCACTAGAAAAGCTGGTTAGAAAAGACTTGGTAAATGGAATGCCAAAAATAAAAATTGATACAAATCATATATGCAAGGCATGCCAGCTTGGAAAACAAATCAGAAATTCACATAAGTCTAAAAATGTGATTTCTACTAAAAAACCGTTAGAGCTTCTACATATGGATCTATTTGGTCCAATAAATCCTTCAAGTATTGGTGGAAAATCCTATGTATTAAATGTGGTAGATGACTATACATGTTATACATGGGTTATGTTTCTTGCACACAAGGATGAAACTTTTGAAGCCTTCAAGAAGTTAAGTAAAAAGATTCAGAATGAAAAAGGATATAAAATAACAAGCATTAGAAGTGATCATGGAAGAGAATTTGAGAATTATAAATTTGAGGAATTCTGTAATATTTCTAGAATAAATCATACCTTTTCTGCTCCTAGAACGCCTCAGCAAAACGGTGTTGTAGAAAGGAAGAATAGGACTCTTCAAGAAATGGCTAGAACAATGCTGAATGAAAACAATTTGCCAAAATATTTCTGGGCGGAAGCAATCAATACAGCATGCTACATTTTAAACAGAATTCTGATCAGAACAGTATTGGAGAAGACTTCATATGAACTATGGAAAGGAAGAAAACCAAATATCAGCTACTTTCAACCTTTTGGCTGTAAGTGTTTTATTTTTAATGATAAGGTTAATCTAAATAAATTTGATGCTAAATCTGATGAAGGTATATTTTTAGGATATTCATTAAATTCTAAAGCATATAGAGTATACAATAAAAGATCTCATAAAGTTGAAGAATCCATAAATGTTAGATTTGATTGTACTAACGAAAATTCTAGAGATAGAAATTTTCTGATGATGAGACAGGTCTTGAAGAAGAAAAAGAAAACACAAAAAAGATTGTGGATATAGAAGATGTACCAGATCAACAAGAAGATCCAAATGGAAAAATTCAAGAAACAGAAAATAATCTAGAAATGGAAAAGGAACCAGAAAGCTCATCAGAAAACGTACCAGAAGTTCAGGAAGAACAACAAACCGAATCTCATACTCCTGAACTACCTAAAGACTGGAGATTTCATCGATATCATCCTAAGGATGATCTATTGACTGATCCATCTGAAAGAATGATGACAAGAAGAGCATTAAGAGAATATTGTGGTAATGTTGCATTTGTTTCAAATATTGAACCTAAAAATTTTATTGATACAAAAAATGATGAAAATTGGATAAATGCTATGCAAGAAGAATTAATTCAATTTGAAAGAAATAAAGTATGGAACTTGGTGCCTAGACCCTCAAATTATTCCATTATTGGGACAAAATGGGTGTTTAGAAACAAACTAGATGAACAAGGTAATGTTGTTCGAAATAAGGCAAGATTGGTGGCCCAAGGCTACAATCAAGAGGAAGGTATAGATTTTGACGAAACTTTTGCACCCGTAGCTAGACTAGAAGCTATTAGAATTTTATGTGCATTTGCATGTTTTAAAAATTTTAAATTATATCAAATGGATGTAAAAAGTGCATTCTTAAATGGTCTTTTAAATGAAGAAGTGTATGTAAAACAACCTCCTGGTTTTGAAAATGTTAAGCATCCAGATTTTGTATTTAAACTTAAAAAAGCTTTATATGGTTTAAAGCAAGCTCCTAGAGCTTGGTATGAAAGACTCAGTTATTTTTTATTAAATCATGGTTTTAACAGAGGAAAAGTAGACAATACACTTTTCATCAAGCACAAACAGTCACACATGCTAATTGTTCAAATTTATGTTGACGATATTGTATTTGGTTCTACTAATGTTTCCTTATGTAAAGATTTTGAAGGTATTATGAAAAAAGAATTTGAAATGAGCATGATGGGAGAATTAACATTCTTTTTAGGACTCCAAATCAAGCAATGTTCAGAAGGCATATTCATCAGTCAAATAAAATACACAAAAGAATTATTAAAGAAATATAATATGCTTAATGCAAAACCCGCCAGTACTCCTATGAGTGCATTTATCAAATTAGAAGCAGATGAGAAAGGAAAAATTGTACAGAGGGATATTGGATCATTACTTTACCTTACTGCTAGCAGACCGGATATACACTTTAGTGTATGTTTATGTGCTCGCTTTCAATCTGCTCCTAAAGAATCTCATTTAACTGCTGTAAAAAGAATTATGAGATACTTAACTGGAACTCAAAATCTGGGCTTATGGTATTCAAGAAAAACATCCTTCAACCTAATTGGTTACTCAGATGCTGACTATGCTGGATGTAAAATAGATAGAAAAAGCACTTCTGGAGCATGTCATTTCTTAGGAAATTCTTTAATTACCTGGTTCAGCAGAAAGCAAAACTCCATAGCTTTATCTACTGCTGAAGCTGAATACATAGCAGCTGGTAGTTGTGTTGCTCAAATTCTGTGGATTAGGCAGCAACTAAAAGATTATGGTATAGAATTTGATAAAATTCCTATTTTCTGTGATAATACAAGTGCCATAAATCTTACCAAAAATCCAGTTATGCACTCAAGAACAAAGCATATAGAAATTCGCCATCATTTCATTAGAGCTCATGTCCAAAGAGGAGACATCTTGCTGGAATTTGTGTCTACAGAAAACCAGCTTGCCGACATTCTCACCAAGCCCTTGAAGGAAGATCGTTTTTGTGAGTTAAGAAGAAAAATGGGTATGGGTTTAATTGAATAAGTCTTTCATCTTAAAGAATTTTTGAGAAGAAGGTAAAATTTCCTTTTGTCTTAAACTCTTTTTTATTTCAAATATTCTTCTTCTACACGTGTATTTTCTTATTGATGAGAAAGTTGATGGTTTACGTGTTGGAAACGAAAAGAAATAGTATTAAATCTTGTCTAAGTTTAATTTGTCCTTTTTATCCCTACTTATTTACCTCATAGAATTAACTCTTATAGGGACAACCCTGGTATTTCTCAAATCTTCGATTTTTGCGCCTTGGTTACCGTGTTTATGCGGGTTCCCTATACTATTTTCATAATTATATTTTACCTCTTAGACACCTCAAGTCAAATCGTTTTTAAGTGGATGCAGGTTATATTTTTTTTCCCTCTAAAACTCTAAACTGTCCAATTTATCAAACACGTTTCCCACTTCTTAAAAACGCTCAAAAAACCGTTCTTTTTTCCAATCCCTAAAACTAGCATTTTCTCTCATCTTCTTCATCTCTCTACTCCTTCTTCTCTTCCTTGTGATAATGGGTCGTTCAAAATCCCAAGGAAAACGAAATCCTCGTCGGAGTCCATCTCCGGTCTCACCAGTCTCTCAACCATCCTCAAAACCGACACCATCAAAATCAGATGCTGCTTCCCATAAAAAACAATCTTCTAAACAAATATTGCTCCCATCTAAGATTATTGCCTGGGAAGATCTCATCAACAGTGCTCCTGATGTGGCGCGCTATGTAGAAAAACAAGGATGGAAAACCTTTTTCACATACCGCCACAAGTATGTTTATCCGGATCTGGTTAGTGCCTTCTATTCTTATCGTTTCAATATAGAATCTGAAAGTTTTAAGGTGCGGATTCATGACAAGGAGTTCACTGTAAGTCCTTCTCTTCTTGCAAAACTTTTTTCTATGCCGTTGAAAGGTTCAAAATGCACTCATAGTGTCAGCAATATTTCAGATTTTGGAAATCTTGATAAAGAAACCTTTTTAAGTCAAATTTCATCTGATGGTAGTGCCTCCTCAAAAAACCCCTTTGCCTCAAATTTACTGGTTCAGTTTCGGATTTTGTCAAAATGTGTGTGCCTAGATGTTACCCCTCGCTCTGGAAGTACTTCTTACTTGTCTGATTTTGACATTGTTTTCTTATGGCATTTTCATACTTCCAAAAATTTCAACTTGCCGTTCCTTATCTTCAACTATATGGCCACTAGAACTAGTGATGAAAAGAAACCATATAGCCTGATTCTGAATCGTCTTTTTGACCATTGGAAGTTAACTTCTGCTGACTCTGTTTCTGTGCCTCTTAAAGTGGAAAAAATCAGTTTTGTTTTTTATAAAGACACAGGAAAGAAGACGGTAACTAGAAAACGCAAGTTGATTGAGGCTCCTGCACCGCCTCCCAAAGCATCTTCAGTGGCCAAATCTGCTAAGGGCAAACAAATTGTAAAAATTGACACTGTTGAGAAATCTGCAGGTTTGGAGGCACAATTTGCTCAAATCTTAGCCTTGATCAAATCATCCCAGGGAGTGCACATTGGAGAACCAGTATCTGCAGTTCAGATTTCTGAAAATAAATCTGGTCAGAAATTTGATTCAATATCTGATGCCAACTCTGAAGCAAAATCTGATGCCAACTCCGAAGCAAAATCTGATGGAAATTTTGCTACAAATTCTGAACATCACTCTGAGCCCATCTCTGGTGAACCATCTGCTGAAAAATCTGAACCAATCTCTGCCCATCAGCCTCGTAGTTCTTCTGCTACTCAGTCCGATCCTTCTCAAATTGCTCCCTCATCTGCTCCACATTCTCCACCAGCACAACCAGCTGCATCTGTCGTTCATTTTATGGTGGATCAAACTAAGTTGATGGAGTTGCACTCTTCGATGGGTAAGCTCAGTATTATTTTTGCTAACATTGCTCAAATTCTTCCTACAATTGTTAGCAGCCCTCCTTCCTTGGCACCATCTGCTCCTAGTCCAGATGCCTCTGTCCCCAGTGACAAGCCTACACCATTTCCTCTCCGAAGACGCTCTAGCCACACGATTCTTCGTGACAACAATCCACCTAAGCCAGGCCAGCCTGGAAGTAGTTCCCGTCCTATGGATGTTGATCCATAGATTTTTTTTGCTGATGTCAAAAAGGGGGAGAAATAGGGGTAAAAACAATTTGTGTTGGTTTGCTTATGTTTATGTTTTGTTAAATCAATATGCTTTGTGAAACGTTGTTTCTGGACAAACACTTTATTATGCTACAATTTTAGTACTATAACTTATTATTGTTGTGAATGACTCCTTTAAAAATATTGAAGATTCAGGTTAAATTCTTACAGAATTCATTGGCATGCTTATAAAATTTGAAGTTTTATTGAAATTACATTTACTTTACAGATTTTATTTTTTCTGTAAATACCCCATGCATATATTCAGGGGGAGTTTTTACACTAACCTATATAGACTTCTAAGTGGAGTTTATTAAGGTTTTGTCATCATCAAAAGGGGGAGATTGTTGGCCCAAGGCCACATCTAAATTTTGATGATAATCAAACCTTAAATAAACTCTATTGAGAAATCTGTTTTAAGCTTATTTTGCAGGTATCTTTATTTATCCTTCTGATGAAATTATTCAAAATGAAGATTAAAGAATGGATTCATGAATATCAAAGTTGAAGAATATTTTAGTCTAAGGAAAGTTAGGTTATAAAAATGTAAGATCAATTTGAGGATCAAATTGTCATTCATACATACATATTCTAAGTTTTAAAATTGCATAAAAATATTTTTAAGTCATAAATCTCGTTTTTAGTTAAAATTGATTTCTTTCAGAAAATGCTTTAGAAATTGGTCCGTCAGAATTTATATTAGAAATTGAATTAGAAATCTGAACAAATTTTTGATCGAAAATCTGCTTTGCGCTAAAAGACAAAATAACGGTAATAAAACGGCTAGTAAGGGACAGATTTGTCTGTTCCGTTTTCTAACGTTCATAAATGACTAGTTTTCCTTTTTCTCACTTCAAACTAAGTTTTTGGGTATAAATATGTGTTGTTTTATCATTTAGAATGTTAGAGAAAATATTGGAAAGATTTTCTAACTCTTAAGAGAAAGCCTACTTCTTCTAAAATCTCACTTTCCATCTTGCACTTCATCTTTACTCATCATCCTCAATTGATTATAGCTTTTGTTGTAATTATTTGTGAGGAATCTTTATTGTTCAAGATTGTGTGTTTGGGTTGGCTAGAACCTAAGTGAATTTCTAGTAAGTGTTTCAATATTTTACTTGAGAAAAATATTGTGGGTAGATATACATAGGTTGTATATTGGCTTTGACTCTTGCCCTTAAAAGAGTTAAGAGTGGAGAGAATTCTCAAGATAGATTCTTGAGGAGTGGATGTAGGCAAGTTGGCCGAACCACTATAATTTCTGAGTGTTCTCTACATTTTTGCTCAGTTATTTATAATTCTGTTTTACATTCTGAAAAACTATTTTAGTCAAAATTCTGTAAAACGAATTTCTGAGTCACTGCAATCTAATTGAATACAATTCTCTAGAAACATATTTAAGATTTAGTCATCAATATTTTTATTTTGTTTGAATTTCTATTTACTTAGAAATTTAGCCAGAAATTTTTATACACTCAATTCACCCCCCTCTTGAGTGTATTTCGGGACCTACAATTATTATTTTTATTTTTTTTATTTTTTATTTAAATTAAACTCTCATTCCAGAAATCTTTCTGCAAACATTGCCTGAATGCAAACAAATGCAGATATTTTAGTCTTCAGCCGGCGAAAACATATGCTCCAAATGATATCTGCAGCTCAAAAAGCATCAATCTTCCAATGCTATGCTTGCCTTGAACCAAACCTTAACAGCCAACTGATTGCCGTTGTCGCCATCTTCTTCCTCATTTCATAATTCCGTTTTTCTTCTTAATTAGAGTTCTATTGATTGTTTGAATTTCTTGTGATTTTGAAGCTAATTCTGGAAATTCCTTTTGTGCGATTTTGGAGCTGATTTTTGTAAAGATTGTCTTTGTTACAATACGTGCAGATTGAAAATCTCTTCAGCTTCCACGCTCCTTTTTTCGCATGATAATCATGTGTTTTTTTACGTGTCAGCAAGAATGATGCCATGTAAGCATCTTATGACGTGCAAGTACTTATAATATTCTTCTCCTATTTTTTTTATCTGTAATTTTTATTATTTTTATAAAAATTAAAAAATAATAAAAAAATTTAAATTTAGTAATAAATTATGTAATTATAATTAAATTATTAAATTTTATTGATTTTAACTTTATTAAAAAAATAAATTGAAAAAATAAATTAAATTATATTTAAAATTTAAAAATTATAAATAAATAAAATTTAAATTTTATTCAAAAGTAACAGATAAAAGAGAACGAAAAGAGTAATATTTATCCTTCTTCGGGTACCGGAATGGGAACAATTTAAGTTTTATATTAAAAAAATATGATATGCATGAGTGCTCTACCTAGACCTTAGGGTTTTGACTCCGCTGGTAGTCTTACTCAACCAAATACACTTTCTAGGAGACCGTCCACTGAATACACACTTACATTACTTGAATTCAGAAAATATTTCACATAATTATTGTCCAATAATATTCTCAATCGAGTCTTAATCCATGAAATTATCAAAAACATGTGCGCATGGCTCTAGCGAGCCCATTGAATGGCATGTCCATTAACTTCACACGTAATGGATGCAACAATTCACAACAACAATGATGCAATATCATGCATGATATATCTATATGTTAATGTCATGGAAAAGTAGGAGAGATAGAGCATTATGCAGCATCAGGGGCGTATCCGCCCTATAAGGAGTGGGGTCAATTTTATTTTATTTTTTTTCAAAATTGACTCTACTAAAATTTTTAAATAATTCCGTTAATGATTGATATCATTAAAAAATTAATCCGTTAATATATTTTTGATTCCATTAAAATTTTTAAATAACCTCATTTATAATTGATGCCATTAAAAAATTAATCCGTTAATATATTTTTGACCCAATTGAATCAAATTTATTGCGTACCATTATTAAATTTGTGCACTTTTAATCATATTAGATCGGCATTCATGCTAAAACAAGGTTATTCTTGTATGATTCCAACTCAAAATTTGTTATCTTGAACTTCTTGTTAGCTACACACAGTAGCACGTTACCTGTTCTTATCATGGACAGCCGTTGTTCTCTTATCGAATCAGGATAGTGTTCTTCCTTTATTAGTTACTTGGGCTAATCTTTATCTATTTGTTATATTCTCCGGTCTTAGCCTATCTTGTAACAAACTACAGCTCATGTACATGTATATAAATAAAATGCGAGTGAGGAAAACCATTTTTAATAAAAAAACATTTCACTTCTTACATATCTCATTTTCCTTTTTAAATCATTCTCTTAATTGCAGACTTGGATTGAGTTAAGATTATCTAGAATTTTTTTTTCAAAATTTTGGCCAAGTCTCCACTAAAAACAGGACTAAACCCCCTATTAACAGGATATCAATCTACTATAATAATCAATATCACTAACTACAACACCCAAACCAGGCTTCCATTTTTAACATCCCATCCACCTGTGTATTTTCAAGTATATCCGACTTGCTCACAATACACAGAATATTGAAATATTAATACAGTTGCAATTTTATTTAATGCCTCTTAGACAATGACATTTTCATGATACACCAACTATGCCACAAGTTCATCCACCTACATGTCACGTTTTAGGTGCTTAATATTACACCTTTCTTATAAGGATACATGTAACTAAATCACACTAACAAATCAGAAACAGATTATACGATAACTCAAATTCCTTACATCCAAAAGCCAATGGTACATACCATGAACTTAATTTCATATTCAAGAGGAAAACCACCTCTCATCACATCACATAAAAAAAGGTTATGAACCATAATAAAGGAGAATTTCATGCAACTTGGGATTTTTAATTTACTCTATCAAGTATCTAATTTTATCTTTCTAACCATTAAATAATTAGATAAATTCGAGGTCCTACAGTTTCTCTCCTTGATTGAGTTCTTCTCCCTGTTTAAATTAGAAATCTGATCACCAACTTTTCTTTTCTTTTTCTCTTTGGCAATCAGGCTATAATCACTAAATATTGATGCAAAACAGTTTTGTGAATCAATAATTTTATCAATTAAGCCAATAGTTACATCCAAATTATAATGGTTAAAGGTGAAAAAAAAAAACCCCTACAATTGTTAAAATGTATAATTCTACCTCTAATATTATCTTTAATGTTTTAAATTGGGCCTGATAAGTGTGAATTATGTATAGTTTTTAACATGTTTTAAGTATTGTTATTTTGTTAAGTTAGTGTAATTTTGGTTAAATTAGAGTTAAATTGTTAATTTGTGTGTTTTTGAAGTTAATCCAAAGTTTTGGGTGTTTTCAGGCTTAATTTGCTATAAAAAAGAGCTTCATTGCAAAAATACAAAAAACTAGGGGTCAAAACTGTAAAAATGAGAAATTGATGCGAGGAAATAAGTGTTGAGTCCAGAAGGTTTTCACGTGACCATGTGAAATTTATAAAGAGGAAAAGCCGTGGCCACGTGAAGATAGCACCAAGGAAATCCATGGCCACGTGAGCATGATGAAGAAATCTATACATAGCCACATGAATAACTTGAAAAGAAGGAGGCGTGAAGAACCCGTGGCCACGTGCAAGGAAAGGAAGATTTACCTGTGCCCACGTGCGTCTTTTTGCTGTTGAACCCGTGCCCACGTGATGATTTACACTGGAAAAGCCGTGGACAAGTGCAAGCTCTCCCATACAACGAAGGATCTTCTCCAAGCTTCCTGTTTTAGTAGAGTTTGTTTCCTATTTGATTTCTGGAGTTTGAGAAGGGTTTTACTATGTATTTTGGCCTATAAATAGGAGTCTGAAACACCAAAGTAAGGAATCAATCTTTAAATTAAGCAAATTATCTTCTTAGTTCTTTTACGTTATTTTTTGTTTTTATTATTTTCTCCAAAGCTTGTTTTGATTTTTAAGCATGTCTAGGGAGTAGTTTTCTTTAAATTTTGCTAAAGGATACTTGAATTCTTAACTTGTATTGTTATGACTTAAGCTTGTGCTTCAATTTAATGCAAGTTTGATTATTTCTTAGTTCTTAAACATAGTCTTATCTTTATTCAATTTAAATTGATTGTTAACTTAAATTAAACATTGGTTAAGTAATTGATTTCAAATTGATTATTGATATGCATATTCTTGGGTTAATTTATTTAGGTTGATGCATAATTTATAATCTGAATAAGCTATAATTGTGTGTTGATTAAAGTAAATTAAGATTGAGAAAGGTGTAACTAAGAATAGGTGAAAGTTAAATTACTTGAGAAAGGATTTAATAGACATCTAGGAGAATTAATTCAAGTCTTTATGCTAAGTGTTGAGTTTATCTGAATAAGAAAATTTTGATGTTTAGAATGATAATCTTGAGTAAAGTTATATGGGTTTATTAATCTGAATTCTTCATAATCACTTGTATGTTTTCTTTTGATTAAGTCATAACATTATTGGTTAAGGTAGATAGTCCTTTAGTGAAAGTTATTTTTAATATTGATTTTTACCTTATTCAATTTACTTGCTTTCATTTTATGATTAATTATTTTAACTCTTTCAATTGTTTTATTTCAGCTTTAAATTATTTCTTTTATTTTTACTCTTCAACCATCATATCTTTGGGATTTCTCTTCTTTCTTCTTCACAGAAAATTATTTTTAAAATTAAAATTACTCATACAAGTACAAGTTTTCCTTGAGTTCGATATTTTGGATCTTAATTATATTTTCCTATATTACTAGCCGATCTAGTACACTTGCTAGACATCGCTCAAGTTTTTGGCACCGTTGTCGGGGAATACATTGGCGTTTGTTTATTTATTTTGATTTTAAAGTGATTTTTGTGTGTTCTTCTTCTCTTCTTCATCTATTTTCTATTTTTTTTTTAAATTTTCTCAAGTGTTAGTGGTTTATTGTGAGAGACAACCCCATCTTACCCATAGACCCTGAAATTGAAAGGACATTTCATAGGATTAGAAGGCTAAGAGGCAACATGAATGACCCAGAAATAGACCAGCCTATGAATGATCCACCACCACCTAGGATCGAAGAGCAAGACATATTCTAACAAGCTCCCGGGAATAGGTATAGACCTAGGACCATTAGGGATTATGCTATTCCTAGGTGGAATGAAGAACATAGAACCATTAGGATTGCTCATCACCATCCCTTTGAGATTAAACCTGCTATCATCACGATGGTACAAAGACACCAATTTTCAGGTTCGGACATAGAGGATCCCGCACAACATTTAGATATGTTGTTAAAAATTAGTGACACTATACAAATTCTTAATGTATCGACTGATGCAATTAGGTTGAAACTTTTTTCATTCACCCTCATAGGAAAAGCTAGGAATTGGCTATAAATGTTATCAAATCAATCAATCCATTCTTGGCAACAAATGCAAGAAAAATTTCTTTGCAAATTCTTTCCATCTATTAAGACTGCCCTCATTAGAAACAAATTAGTGATTTTCAACAATTTTATGAGGAGCCATTTCATGAAGCATGGTAAAGATTTAGGAGACTTTTGAAAAGCTATCCTTATCATGAGTTTCCTGTTTATCAACTAATGCACATTTTCTATGCAAGTGCCAATCCATCAACAAGATCTTTGTTGGATGCAGTCTCAAATGATAGTTTTATGAACCAAATACCTGAAGATGCATTTTTACTTCTTGATGAGATGGCCACCAATGATGCTCAATGGGCAACATCTAGAGCAGCTCAAAAGAAATAGGGAGTTCATAATATTGATGAAGTAGCTATGTTAAAAGCTCAATTGGAATTAATGAAAAAAGAACATTTAAAAGAAATAAGTGAGCTTAAAGCTAAGAATATTTTTATGTTATCTAATAAAGTTGATGCTTATACAGGAATTCAAGGATCTCTGGGAATGAAGACTAATGAAGGAATGGTAGAAGAAGTAAATGCTTTGAACCCATATAGTAACACCTACAACCCGGGATAGAGGAACCATTAAAATTTTTCATTGAGGAAAGGTAATCAAGGTTCTTCTTCTAACTATAATCCTAAACTTCAGTTTAACTATAATCAACTTCCTAATAACTATCCTCCATACCAAAATCAAGCTCCACCACATTATCCAAACCAATACCCATCACAATCATACCATCAACCATCCGATTTTCAAAAATCTCAACCTCTCCCTCCTTAAGAAAAGAAATCCAACATAGAAGAGATGATTGCAAACTTCATGGCCTCTCAAAACTCAATTTTGGCTATTCAAGATGCTAGATGAAAATCACAAGACATTTGGATGAGGAACCAAGAGGTATCCATTAGGAATTTAGAGAACTAAATGGGACAACTTGCTAGTTCATTATCAAATCGGACTTAAGGGATATTTCCATCTAATGTGGACCGAAATTCAAAAGAAGAAGCTAAGGCAATCACCTTAAGGAGTAGGAAGGAGTTATAAAAGACTGAAATTGATAAAAATTCTTCCCCAAGGGTGGAACCGACAACGGAGGTAAATATTTCTAACTCTGAAAATGTTGAGAGAACATCTCCTATGGTCGAGAAGGGTAAAGGTAAAGAAAAACTTGTTTCTACAATACTTGATGAGTCTCAATTACCATTTCCTGTTCTAGCTAGAAAAGAAAGGCAAAATGAACAATTAAGTAGATTTTTAGACATGTTTAAGAAGCTACATATAAATTTACCATTTGCTGAAACTTTATTACACATGTCTAAATATGCTAAATTTATGAAGAAATTGTGCACTAATAAGAAAAATCTAGAAGGCATAGAAACGGTTTAATTATCTAGTAATTGTAGTGCTATATTGACCAACAAAATTCTTAAAAAATTAGAAGATCCTGGTAGTTTTACATTGCCTTGTGAATTAGGAGGTAATTTTTTTGGGCATGCTTTATATGATTGGGGTGCTAGTATTAACTTGATGCCTTATTCGATTTGCAGGAAATTGAACTTAGGTGATCTAAAGGAAACCCAAATGGCACTTCAATTGGCGGATAGATCGGTGAAGAGACCAAAGGGAATTATTGAGGACCTATTGGTGAAAGTTGAAAATTTTATCTTTCCGATTGATTTTGTGGTTATGGATATAGAGGAAGATAGGAAGGTGCCATTAATAGTGGGTAGGCCATTCTTGAACACGACAAGAGCTTTAATTGATGTTCATGGATAAGCGATCACTTTAAAATTTTACAACACCCCTCGTATGATTTTGAAGAGTCCATTTACTTTATTGATGAAGTTCAAGAATGTGCCAACACAAAATAAGAGGAAATCATTCTCAATGATGAGCTTCAAAGTTGTTTAATGCATCCCAAAAAAATGGAAGACTTAGAAGCAAAGGAGAAGAAGTTGGTACAAAATCTGAAAAAAGAGCACAGTAAAAATGATGAAACGAAGGATGAACCATCCCCTCCTAAGGGAGATTCTGAACTTAAAACACTTTCATCTCATTTGAAATATGTATTTTTAAAGGATAATGCTGAGCCAGTAATTATTTCATCTTTATTAACAGGTTTGGAAGAGAAAATACCCATTGAAGTCCTTAAAAAGCACAAAGGAGCAATTGATTGGGCAACATCCGACTTAAAAGGGATTAGCCCCAGCTATTATACACATCGTATACCCATGGAGGATAATTTTAAGCCAGTGGTGTAATCTCAATGAAGGCTCAACCCAGCTATGAAGAAGTAGTGAAAAAGGAGGTATTAAAATTACTCGATGCATGTATAATATATCCTATTTCTGATAGTAATTAGGTAAGTCCTGTTCAATGTGTTCCTAAAAAGGGGGAAATGATTGTAGTAATCAATGAAAATAATGAGTTAATTCCTACACGCATGGTAACGGGGATGGAGAGTATGCATTGACTATAGGAGGTTAAACAATGCCACTAGAAAAGACCATTTTCCATTATCTTTTATTGACCAAATGTTAGAAAGATTGGTAGGAAATAGATTTTATTGTTTCTTAGATGGATATTTGGGGTATATGCAAATACCTATAGCCCCGAAAAACCAAGAAAAGACCACATTTACATGTCCATATGGAACATTTGCATATAGGAGAATGCCTTTTGGTCTTTGTAATGCACCTGCCACATTTCAACGAGGCATGATGGCCATATTTCACGATTTTATTGAAAAATTTATGGAAGTTTTTATGGATGATTTCACAATTTATGGTCATGATTTTGAATCTTGCTTGAATAATCTAGCATTGGTCTTAAAAAGGTGTCAAGAGACTAACCTTGTTCTAAATTAGAAAAAATGTCATTTCATGATTAGAGAAGGAATTATCTTAGGACATAAAATATCTGAAAAAGGTATTGAGGTTGATAAAGCTAAAGTTGATGTAATAGAAAAATTACCCCCATCGACTAGTGTCAAGGGCATTAGAAGTTTTCTTGGTCATGTTGGATTTTATCATCGGTTTATTAAGGACTTTTCTAAAATTGCCAAACCACTTTCTAATTTGTTGCTTAAAGATGTTGCATTTAACTTTGATGCTAAGTGTTTGCAGGCTGTTAATCTATTAAAGCAAAATTTAGTAAGTGCACCCGTTATTGCATCACCCGATTGGAGCTTACCGTTTGAAATCATATGTGATGCAAGTGATTATGCAGTCGGAATAGTTTTGGGACAACAGAAGGAGAAAATTTTCTATACCATCTACTATGCAAGCCATATACTAATCGGAACCCAAGTTAATTACACCACTACGGAGAAAGAACTCTTGGCAATAGTCTTTTCATTCGAAAAATTCAGATCTTATCTCTTAGGGTCCAAATTTACGGTGTGGTCAGACTATACGGCATTGAGGCACCTTTTTACAAAGAAGGATTTCAAGCCAAGGCTTATCCAATGGGTTTTATTACTCCAAGAATTTGATATTGAGATAAAAGATAAGAAAGTAGCGGAGAATTTCATAGTTGACCATCTATCTAGATTGGATCATGCTAGTATAGAAAAGGGAAAAATTTCTGACTTATTTCTCGATGAACATATTTGTGCTTGTTACACTTATAACAATTCAGTTTTATGGTATGCTAATATAGCTAATTTTCTTGCAGGTGGCTATCTTCCTAAGGAGTTTACTTGGCAACAAAAGAAAAAACTGAAAGCAGATGCCAAGCACTACCTTTGGGATGATCCGTATCTCATAAAGATCTGTTCGGATCAAGTGCTAAGACGGTGTGTATCGAAATCAGAACAAGGAGCCATCATGCTACAATGCCATGGAGGTAAGGTTGGCGGCCATCATGGACCTAATCGAACTATACAAAAGGTTCTTCAATCAGGTTTTTTCTGGCCAACCTTATTTCAGGATGTCAAAGCTTTCATTAAAATGTGTGATAAATGTCAAAGGGTGGGGAATATTTCTAAAAGGGATGAATGCCTATGAATAATGTACTTGAAGTTGGAATTTTTGATGTATGGGGAATAGATTTTATGGGACCATTTCCTAATTCTTTTGGTTTTGAATATATTTTAGTAGTTGTGGATTATGTTAGTAAATGGGTTGAAGCCATAGCTACTAGAACTTGTGATGCTCGTATAGTGCTTGAATTTATTAGAAAGAATATTTTTACTAGGTTTGGAGCACCAAGAGCTATAATAAGCGATGAAGGCAAACATTTTGTCAACCATCAATTCAAAACCTTGCTTAAGAAATTTGGAGTCAAGCATAAGATTACCACCCCATACCATCCTCAAGATAATGGGCAAGTAAAGGTGTCCAATAGGGAACTAAAATCAATTCTAGAAAAAACAGTTAGTAATTCTAGGAAAGATTGGTATCAGAAATTAGATGAGGCTCTATAGGCCTATCGAACTGCGTTTAAAACCCCTATAGGCATGTCTCCTTATAAGATTATCTTTGGAAAAGCATGTCATCTTCCAGTAGAATTAGAGCATAAAGCTTATTGGGCTACCAAATTTCTTAACTTTGATTTGAGAAATGCAGGAGAAAAGAGGAAATTGCAGCTCAATGAGCTCGATGAAATCCGACAATAGCCATATGACAATGCAGCACTTTACAAAGAAAAGACCAAATGTTGGCATAATAAGCATTTAAGGGTAAAAGATTTTGTTCCGGGTATGCTAGTACTTCTTTATAATAGTCATCTTCGTTTGTTTACAGGAAAGCTGAAATCAAAGTGGCTCGGACCATATCAAGTGATGTCAAGCAATAGTTTTGGAGTAGTGACGATAAAAAGTTTAAGAGATGGACGTGAATGGACAATAAACAGTCATCGGCTCAAACCGTATCACTTAGAACAACAAGAGGTTGCTGAGGCAACCATGGTCCTTTAGGATCTCTAAGAAACGGTTTGGATAGTTTAGTTGGAGACTCTAAAACTCAGAACTTTTAATTTTCTTCTCTCTTTTATTCTTACAGCTTATTTATGTTTTTGTGTGTTTCGATTCATGTAAAGAGTGGGTTAATAGGTTCTTTTTGTTTTTAGATAAGAGTATGTGTTTTAAATGATCAAGAGGACAAATCGAAAAGGTCAAATATGTTTAGAGCCATGTGTGTTTGAAAAGGAGGAGATTTAGTTAAATAGCTAAATAATCATGGGGTGTTCAAAAGAATGAACAAAACTTAACACGTGGCCACACACACAATCTTTAGACTGGAGGCAAAAACACCTACGACCATGGGCAAATTTTTCCTTGTCTCTCACGTGGCCATGTACAAAGCTTCTGGATTAGAAGTGCGCACACACACGACCACGTGTGGAATCTCCTTGTTCTTCACGTGGCCATGCACAACATCACTGCATCTCTCACAAACACACACACCCACGTGAGTTTATTCACTTTCTCACCCACACCCACGCACACACCTTATGCCTTGCTTGTTCCCTTTCACGTGACCACGTGTGGGAATACCCATACCCACACACCCACGGGTGGCCATGCATTTCTTTGTTGCCCTATAAAAAACTCCCACGCGTATATTTGTTTATCTTTTTCTTCATTTTATTTCTTCTCACACTCACCCAGGCCTCCCCAAGCGTAAAATCACCCACAGCCACGGACACCACCATTCACCACCATTTTTCGACCACCATTCTCTCTCTCCTTGCTCTTTTCTCTCTCTTCTCTCCATTTTCTCTTCTTTGTCCATATTGTTCTTCATTTTTCTAGGGGTTTCACAACTCACACACACCATCTCCATTTTGTGCTACCGTTTGGTTTGGTTCTCCCTCTCAAGTAAGCATCCACCATCTTTGCTCCTTAATTTATGTTTTAATGCCATTCATTACTATGATTTGTTGCCATTTTGTGCCTATATATGTCCATTCTTGAGGACATTTTGCATATCAGATCTAAATTTCATCGATTTTTAAGGTACATGCTTTAAGGAATCATGCTTTAAGGATTATTCATCGATTTTTGATGGAAAGGATGTATAACAATTTGAAAAATGCAAGTACTATCAGTGTTTCTCAAGCTATGGTCCTCCACTGCATGGTAGATGGTAGAGAAAACCATATTAGGATTGAGGAACCAGAAGAGGAGCCGAATGAAGAAGGTGCACCAGCTGAAAATCCACCTGTCAATGAACCAATAACTCCAAAATGGGAAGCTCATTTTAACCAACTGAGTCAACGGTTGGAATGGCAACAAATTCATTTGGATACATTGCAAGATACTGTTTTGGGTCTTACGAACATTGTAGAGACATTTGTGCAGCAATATTGGGAGCGCAACCCACCGCCGCCTCTACCTCCATCAGCATAGTTTGCCTTCATTTGCTGTGGACAACAAAATTTTTAGGAGGGGGTAGCTTCTTTTCAAGGAGATTGTCTTCTACCTTTCCCTATCCTTTTCATGAATCGGTTTTTGTTATTTTATGTTTTGTGTTTTATTTTCTGTTATTTTGTTTTGTTTATGTTTTGTTTGCTTTCTTAAATTTGTAAAACATATTGAAAACTTATGTACTTCACTTTTTCACTTAGTTTGCATGAGAACTTAGTTTACCCCGGTTGCCTTTAAAACTTTGAACAAATTGAATTTGAATATAGGAATATGCATGTTTTGAACCTTTGCTTAGCAAGAGAACAAATGTGTTGTTTAATAAATCTTTAGATAGTTTAATTTTTAGCTTGATAAATATTTATTAATTTTCAAATCCTTAAAAGTAGTTAGATCAGTTTTTAACTTAGAAAAAACCAATACTATGAAATAGTGGAGTAAGAAAATTTAGAGCACTAGAACCTTCCTCATCACCCTTCAAAGCATATAAACAACTCAAACAACTTAGAAAATGATCTAGGCAACAATTGTTCTTGATAAACTTTCTTAAGGACTTTTGGCCTACCTTTGTGAAATTATATCCTTTGAAAAACCAATTTGAGCCTAAAAGGGTATGCTTAATGCGTACCATTAATATTTTTTTGTTACACTCAAGTTTTACCATATAACTTAAAAAGCTTTTATCTCACCATATGAAATTGGCCACTTTAGGATTAAATGAATTTATGAGGAGATTAAAAGTTCTATTGGGTGTAGTGAGTAAATCTTAGTAAAAGTCATTGATAAAGTTAAGTAAGAAATTTACCTTGTATATACCTCGAGATTATTCAATTATCTTGTAAATGCTAGCACTAAAGTTTGAAAAAAAAAACGTTTGAAAGATTGAGGAAAATAAAAGAAAAAGCTAGCAATTATGAAAAAATCTAAGTGAGGGGTAGTACAAGGAAGAAAATTTTTGGTGACTTCTTGAAAAGGGCATGATTTCTCTTAAAAAGGAAGTTTTGTAAGTGAGGCAAGAATGAGCAAAATATGCATTGATCAAGTTGTTGGGATTGGTAATCTATTTTGTCTTAGAGTGACTATTCATTTGATTATCTTTTATCCACTCTTTGATAACCATGTCCTTAGTCCCATTATAACCCTTGAAAGACCTATGTGATTCTAAGTTTGTTTTGAGTTATTTAGCGGAGATGACCTTCGAATTTCGGTGCTAAAAGAGAGGCCTATTGTGTTTTAAGAGTTTTAAGCGCGAAATCGATTGTATACTTATGCATTCATATATTCTATACTTCACTATTTAATTGTGTTGATATTTTAATTTTCAAAATTGCTTAAAAATGGTTTGGTCTTGCACATACTCAAGGAAATTAACTGATATTATCTTACTTGAAGTTGTTCTATTTAGAGATTATTTTAAGTGCTTTTGTTAAAATGCTAAGCTTGGTTTTAAAATATGTAGCTCTTTGTACATGTTTGATTGTTTTGAGGGTGGGATTGTTCTAATTTGCTTGAGGGAAAGCAAGGTTTAAGTGTGGGATATTTGATAAGCGTGAATTATGTATAGTTTTTAACATGTTTTAAATATTGTTATTTAGTTAAGTTAGTGTAATTTTGGTTAAATTAGAGTTAAATTGTTAATTTGTGTGTTTTTGAAGTTAATCCAAAGTTTTGGGCTTTTCAGGCTTAATTTGCTATAAAAGAGCTTCATTACAAAAATACAAAAAGTTAGGGGCCAAAACTGTAAAAATGAAAAATTGATGCGAGGAAATAAGTGTTGAGTCCATAAGGTTTTCACGTGAAATTTATAAAGAGGAAAAGCCGTGGCCACGTGAAGATAGCACCAAGAAAATCCATGGCCACGTGAGCATGATGAAGAAATCTATACATGGCCACGTGAATAACTTGAAAAGAAGGAGGCGTGAAGAACCCGTGGCCACGTGCAAGGAAAGGAAGATTTACCCGTGCCCACGTGTGTCTTTTTGCTGTTGAACCCGTGCCCACGTGATGATTTACACTAGAAAAGTCGTGGCCACGTGCAAGCTCTCCCATACAACGAAGAATTTTCTCCAAGCTTCCTGTTTTAGTAGAGTTTGCTTCCTATTTGATTTCTGGAGTTTGAGAAGAGTTTTACTACTTATTTTGGCCTATAAATAGGAGTCTGAAACACCAAAGTAAGGAATCAATTTTTGAATTAAGCAAATTATCTTCTTAGTTCTTTTACGTCGTTTTCTGTTTTTATTATTTTCTCCAAAGCTTGTTTTGATTTTTAAGCATGTTTAGGGAGTAGTTTTCTTTAACTTTTGCTAAGGGATACTTGAATCCTTAACTTGTATTGTTATGACTTAAGCTTGTGCTTCAATTTAATGCAAGTTTTATTATTTCTTAGTTCTTAAACATAGTCTTATCTTTATTCAATTTAAATTGATTGTTAACTTAAATTAAACATTGGTTAAGTAATTGATTTCGAATTGATTATTGATATGCATGTTCTTGGGTTAATTTATTTAGGTTGATGCATAATTTATAATTTGAATAAGCTATAATTGTGTGTTGATTAAAGTAAATTAAGATTGAGAAAGGTGTAACAAAGAATAGGTGAAAGTTAAATTACTTGAGAAAGGGTTTAATAGACATCTAGGAGAATTAATTCAGGTCTTTATGCTAAGTGTTGAGTTTATCTAAATAAGAAAATTTTGATGTTTAGAATGATAATCTTGAGTAAAGTTATCTGGGTTTATTAATCTGAATTCTTCATAATCACTTGTATGTTTTCTTTTGATTAAGTCATAACATTATTGGTTAAGGTGGATAGTCCTTTAGTGAAAGTTGCTTTTAATATTGATTTTTACCTTATTTAATTTACTTTTTTTCGTTTTATGATTAATTATTTTAACTCTTTCAATTGTTTTATTTTAGTTTTAAAATACTGCTTTTAGTTTTAATCTTCAACCATCATAATTTTGGGATTTCTTTTCTTTCTTCTTCACAAAAAATTGGTTTTAAAATTAAAATTACTCATACAAACACAAGTTTCCCTTGGGTTCGATATTTTGGATCTTAATTATATTTCCTTATATTACTAGCCGATCTAGTACACTTGTTAAACACCGATCAAGGCCGATTCAACTAACACCATTTGATGATGTGGCAATGAGACTCACCTTCACCCAATCATTCATCGCCATGTCTTAACTTTCTCTCTTTTATTTACTGACATGGCAATGAGATTCACTTGTATCCAAAAACACATTACCACATGTTACTTTTTTTTTTTGTCTCACTCTCTCTCCTTGAGTTGACTTGATAGTGAGACCCATTTTCAACCAATTATCTATAGTCATGTGTTTTATCTCTTCTCTCTCTCTCTCTCTCCCACCTATCTCTTTTTTTTCTCCATTTTAATGTTATTAAAATCAGACCGAATAAAGAACCAGCAAGACTGGGGGTTCGTGGTTCGACCAGTTCGATCAAATTTTTTTTTATTTTTAAAATATTATAATTATTATAATTTTTTAAATACTATTGTATAAAAATTAAAAAAAATATTCATCAAATATTAAATATATATCACAAATATTCTAATAATAAGTTACAAAATATAATTTTAATTTTATTATTACAAGTGATTAATTATGGATTTTTGAATATCATATGTTAAGAACATAAGAATACAATCATATAATGAAAATAATTTCATGTTTAGATGGAGTACTAATGAAGTAAACACAAAAAATATTAACCTTGCATATATGAGTATAATTATATTTAATTACAGTAAATTCAAATAATTAGACATGGAAAAATTAACCCAAACCCATGGATCGACCCAAATTTATCCAGAAAAAATTGATCCAACCCCAACTCAATCTACATAAATATCCATTGGGTCAATCCAAAATTGACCCATTTTATTTTTCAATCCAACTCAACCCAATCCAATACCCAATGGATCAACCCAAAATTAATCCATCTCACTTTTCAATCCATTGGGTATTAACCCAATGGGTGTTTTCAAGATTCAAAGATCTTGACCCATTGGATATTAACCCAGAAATTGAAAATCACCGAATTGCATCCCACAAAGCTTTCAATCAATGAGAACTAATTTCTTTTATTTGTAAGGGAAAAACAAAGAAATAGACAACGGATAAGCCAAATCAAAATAAAAAGAAAAATAAAGTTGCATACATAAGATAGAAGATGCCCACTGAGGCTTTGAAACCAGCAGGCTACAAATGAGTGGCAGTTATTAGACTAGCGATTCGCACTAATTAGTCAATTCGAGATAGAGAAAAGAAGCCGGCAAATTTGCATCGTCGAAGCTACTGAAAGTGTTCAAACTAGAGAGAAGGTGAAGGTGACGGCTTGTTTTGCTTTCCTTGATGGGCTTCAGGTCTCTTGTGCTTGAAGTTTGATCCAATTCTAGTTCCTGCAAAATAGAGCTTTTTTTACAAAGGAAACTGCCAATGGTATTATAAATGACTTAAAAAGTTTTCAAATTAAACTTTAAAACAGTCACATAGATGTACTTATATAGAAATGCTATTGTTATTTGTTATAGACAGACATATTGAAAATTTATGGGTCGACCCAACTCAATCCAACCCATTAATGATCCATATTTTTTGACCCATTAATGACCTAACCCATTAATGACCCAATCCAAATCCATCCAACTCGTCCATTTGTCACCTCTACAAATAGATAATAAGTATATTAAATTATTAAGTGACATTTTTAGAATTTAAAATTTTAATTTTTTAAATAAATAAATAATAAAAATTATATATATATATATATATTTTAAATTTCCATTATTTACTTATTTGGAAAAAATTAGTATTTTAAATTTTAAAGATATTACTTAATAATTTAATATACTATTACAATGATCCAAATAGATAATAAGTATATTAAATTATTAAGTGATATACTTAAAATTTAAAATACTAATTTTTTCAAATATATATATATGTGTGTGTGTGTAGTGTGTGTGGGTGAAAATATACACAAAAATGATTTTTTACATATTTTAGAAAAAAATCCGGTTTTGTCCAGTTCCCCGATTTTCTAGTTCAATCCAATTTTTTGCCAATCCGATTTTCAGTAGTTGAACCAACTGGTTGGCTTGTCGATTCGCGGTTCAATCGGTCGATCTGGTCCGATTTTAATAACTATGCTCCATTCTCTTCTCTCTCCATTCTAAATATTTTTCTAAAAGTTTTAGATACATATATAAGCATTTATATTATCTAATAAATTATTTTTAAAGTTTTATTTAATTATTGAGTAATAAAATGATATTTCAATTTATTTTATTATAATAAATGTAATGATAAATGAAAAAGAGTCTGAAAGAGAAGAAAGATGAGATATAAGAGAAAGTAAAAAGGAAAGAAGAGAGATGGATGGGAGAGAGAAAAGGAAGGGAATATGAGAGAGGAGAGAGGAGAGAGAGGACATGCGAGACATGCCCGTGAATAATTGATAGAAAATGGATCAGCAATGATTGTGTGAATGTGGATTGTAATATTACATCAAGAAATCGAATGAGTCAAAATTAGTGGTCATTTTGACAGGGATAAAATCGATTTAATTTTGAAATATTAAAGATAATATTGTACAAAAATAAATATTAAAAATAAATTTGTATATTTTTCTAAATTTTAGGTTTGTTTTGTACTTTTGCTAATAACATTTTGATAATTTGAACTTTTTAGGTGGGAGTTAGAATAGGAAATGAATGCTCATAATGTAACTTGAACCAAAAAGTAGTAATAAGAAAAAATTGAGCACGTTTTGTCAAATAATATGTCAAGCCTATGTATATATTAAAATCAAGGATAATAGAGGGATATGAATCCTCACTCATGTTCATCTGGACTTTTTTTTTTAAATGAAAATGACCTTTATAAAAGAAAAGATTACAAGCAAGGGGGAATAGAGTCCCAAACCTTAGCATGGTCATACAAAACTGAAGCTCTAACTAGATTATGAGCCTTAGAATTATTAAACCTACTAGTCCAACAAATCTTAATGTTTTGTTTACGAGAAATAAAAGATTTACAATCAAGAATAACATAATCAAAATTCAAAAATCCTTTAAACTATTACAAAAAGCAAGTGAAATTTCCCGAGCATCTATGAAGATGATCCCTTGAGATTGGAACTCATTTTCAACCCAGGCTAAGACCGATCGAAGTGCCAACCCTTCAGAAATGTGAGGAGAGCACACCCTAGGCCAATGTCCCGAAATGGCTTTGAGAAAATGCCCATCTATGTCTCTAAAAATAGCCCCAAACCCACACCGCTGCTTATCTTCAAAAATCGCAGCATCCACCTTACAAAGCCAAGCCAATTCCCAACTGAAAATCTAAATATTAGTATCCACTTCCATATTATTCACAGGTTCAAACACACCATTAAGAACATCTTTCGCCGCTTTTGAGTCTCCTAGATAAGACAATGCGGATTAAACAATAATATGGGGAGTAGTTAACACATTATTCCACATCAACTTATTCCTGACATTCCAAAGTTACAAAGCTCCTCAACTCTATTCATGCTTAAAGAGTTAAAAAGCATGGATAGAATATCAGTCATCGAATATGCAGAAAACTAGAAGTTTGACTCAAAATACCTTCACACATCAATTGCAAGATGACACCCAAAAAAGAAATGATAAAGATCTTCTATTTGATTACATAACAAACAAGAAGGGATAATTCTGATGCCTTTCTGAACCAACCTAGCCCGCACAGGTAAGACATCTCGAGAAACTCGCCACATAAAGTTTTGCACTTTTGGTGGGATTTTCAATTTCCAAATTGCCTTCCAGAGATTACTTGGTTGGTTATAAACATCTCTAAACCTTTTAACCACCACCTAATAACCACTTTTAAATGTATAGCATCCTTTTTATCATAATGCCAAATTAACCTATCCCCTTTATTAAATAAAGACAAATGAATTTTTAAAATATCATAGATATCATCAACACTGCAAAATTCCACCAACTTATCAATATCCCATTCATTTTAATTATTTTTCAAGAAGACACTCACTCTGGCATTATCATCTATAAAATCAATTCCCTCATTAACAAAAAATTACCCTCCCTAGGAATCCATGGGTTATTGTTGAAAAAAATTAACTGTCCATTCCCCACTTTCTATCTCATCCCTTCTTCAAGTAAAGGCTTAGCCCCAAAAATACTCTACCATGTAAAGCTAGGATTAGATCCTAGTTCAGACTTCAAAAAGTTCACATGAGGAAAATATTTAGCTTTGAAAATGCGGTAAACTATAGTATTTTTATTATAAATAAACCTCCACCATTGCTTAGCCAACATTGCTAAATTAAAGCAATACAGGTCTCTAAAACCCATCCCACCTTAGGTTTTCTACTACATATATTATTCCAAGCTAACCAGTGAAGATTTTTCTCCCAATTATTCTTCTGTCCCCACCAAAATGAGTTCATCATACATTGTAATTCATCACAAATAGATTTAGGCAGCATAAAGACACTCATACAATATGTAGGAATGCATTGAGCAATAGTTTTCAACAATATCTCTTTACTAGCTCTGGACAAAAATTTGTTGTTCCAGGCTGACACATTTTGGGCTAATTTGTTTTTCAAAAAACCAAAGATGGCTCTTTTACTCCTTATAATCAAAGAAAGGAGTCCTAAATAGCGCCCATGGTTAAGAGAAGCAGTAACCCCAAAAATATTTGAAATGTTACTTCTACCCTTAGGTGACACATTGGGACTTAAAAAAATACTCGATTTCTGAAAGTTAATGGATTGCTCTGAAGTCTTCTCGTACTTAAGGAGAATATCTTTTATTATTTTGCGCTCTCCTTCCCTTGCTCTAAAGATGAAAAGGGAATCATTTGCAAAAAACAAATGAGTAACCCTCGGTGCCCTTAAGATCGCTTTACACCCTTGAATAAGATTATGCCTTTTAGCATCCATAAATAGACTAGATAATCCCTCCGTACAGATAATGAAATGGTAAGGAGAAATAGGGTCACCCTATCTAAGCCCTCTCTCAGGTATAATAGGTCCAAGCTCCATCCCGGTAAACAAAAAAGTATATTTCACACTACGAACACATAGCATCATTAAACCTACCCACCTTCTAGAGAAGCCCAACCTCAATAAAACAATTTCCAAATAATTTCAGTCCACTCTATCATAGGCTTTATTGATGTTGATCTTAAGTGTAGCTAACCTATCCCGACTCGATTTATTGTTTTTCATATTATGAATCATCTCAAATTCTACTAACACATTATCCGTTATAAGTCTCCCTGGGACAAACGCTGACTGACTCATAAATAATTTTCAGCAACACCAATTTCAACCTATTTGCCAACACTTTAGATACAATTTTATAGAGTACATAACACAAAGCAATTGGTCTAAAGTCCTTATTAGATACGTGACTGTCAATTTTTGGAATTAAAACAATCAAAGTATCATTAAGAGATTCTGAAAAAAAATACCATTATTCAGCCACTGTTGACATCCAGCAACTAAGTTCTGCCCAATAATTTTCCAAAATTTCTGAAAAAATGCCGGATTAACCGAAAAGTTACATAATAAAGCATTAGAAACCTTTGGTCATTAAAAGTTGAATAATATAGCCTTTTAAAAGCATATTCATTTACAATCTTAAAATATTTCAAAGTGGATTTTGAAATTTTTCATGTGAATACACATATCGCCTATCACTTTTTCATAATATCATTAGTCTTGACTATTTCGAAAATAATAGTTGTTATTTATCGATAATCTTTTATAATATTTTCACTTTTCAGGGAGTAGTCCTATCTTTCTCAATATATAGTTGATGTCCATCACATAAAGTGGACCATCATTAATAATTTGGGGAGGACTTAATTAATATGTATTAAAATGATAATACTATCATAGACAAATCTTCAAATTAACACCTACCATCTGGGTCTTTAAGAATTTTGAAAATTCACAATTATCAAGACAACCAGTGTTTGTGTTTTTATACAATTAGAGGGACTCTTGCTATGTTTTTGGTCTACAGTTGTTCAAGTTGCTAATCCAGTGAGTTACGTGGAATACATGGAAGAATTGGTAAAGAAAAGAAAGCTGAAGAGGCGAGTGATATGGCAATTCAACATGTGGATCGTAAATTTGTGTAGCCATGTCACTCCAACCTAATATAGTGCATTAAGTTCTGAACTATCGATTATTATCTTATAATTTGTGTCTTAACCTAATATTAGGCGTATCAATTTTGACCGAACTTGAGAAAAAGCGTATGATTCAATTCGAACTCAATTCGAAAAATTTAAAGATTAGATCCAATTTGAAATCTGAATGATTGATTAGAAACCGACAGAATTACAACACACCTTGAATAATTCACTTTTTAATATTTATCTTTTTTATTGTTAATATATATAATATAACAAAAGACATATAAATATAAAATAATAAACATAAAAAGTAAAAATTTCACATTCAGTTTCAATTTCTAGCCTTGTGTAAATTTGGATCTTCTGCTTTCATCAACAAATCCCAATCTCATCGCTCTATCACCTCACCAATTAGCCACCAACTTCTCCTTATCTCAGTGCTTAAACGATAATTTTTCTTTCAGTTGCATTGGAAGCGAGATTTTCTGCCTGGTGAGCTATTCTCCTTTGATAAATATATTACAACCAGTTAAGTATTGACAGTCAGCAACAAGTTTACATTGTAAGTTTTTTGCTCTGTCTTTGACTTCCAACTTCATTTGGTAATATTTAAGAACTGCTAACTTAAAAATTTAGTGCAAGTGTGTGCATGAAAATGCGGCAATATTTTTCCTTTTCTATGCTTTTGACTATGTGGATTTTTTTCTTCTAAATTATTATTGCTATTGTTTTAAAATTTAGTTTTTTTTTTGAAACACTAAATTGAAATTCTTATTTCACCGAATGTGTACACCAACCATCGCTCAATCTTGTAAGAAAATATTTTTTTTTGTTTTTTTGAAAAACACGTTATTTTTATAATTTGTATATATAAAAAGTGATTGAAATATAATGATATTGAAGAAAAAATTAAAAATAATATGAAATTAAAATTAAAAAATTTTTGTAATGCAGAAAATGATTATGTATTTGATCCGAAAATTCATCTGATCAAATTCAAAACTAATCTTAAAATAAATCGATTTGAATCCGGTTGACCTGACTTATTTGGTATGTCTAACTAAAATGTATTTAAATAAATTTTAAAGATTCAATGGTATACACTTTTATTTTAAGATATGTATTTTGACCTAATATGTATTTAAATAAATATTGGGTAAATTGAAAAATCAAGTTTGAATTATATTATAGTTTTCAATTTCAATTAAAAAAAACTCTTACAATGTTAGCTCCGAATTTCAAATGTCTTTTTAATTTAGGGACCTTGTTATTTTTTCTGTTAAATTTGTGGGATTATATTATTTTAATAAGAAAATATCTTTTAATTTTTATAAGAAATATATTTTTTAGTTTTCTTCTAATAATTGGTATTATTTAAAACTAATAATAATTATTATAATTAATGAATGTCAATAATAATTATCTAAAAAATTAAATAAAAACACCAATAATATTTTTGAATTTTTATTTGGTTATTAATATGAATATAGTTAAGAACACATTTTTTATTGATTTAATAATTAAACTGTGACACTTTATTTAGATTTGTTACTTTTATTTAAATATATAGCTAATATCTTCAAAAGAAATTCATGAAATAGAAAGTGAAATTTTCTAAATATTTTTTAATATGATATTTTTGTAGTGTGCTACTAATAATTAATGAAAGTTGCTAATAAATATTGAAGACAATTAGATTAAATATAAATAAATTTTTTTTTTACAACTTGATAAGCAATTAAAAAAATTTGTC
Organism: Excoecaria agallocha; assembly: GCA_037975025.1. Taxonomy (NCBI): domain Eukaryota; kingdom Viridiplantae; phylum Streptophyta; class Magnoliopsida; order Malpighiales; family Euphorbiaceae; genus Excoecaria; species Excoecaria agallocha. Next base: position 14,856,298 of record CM075819.1, on the reverse strand, counting down.
ATTTATGGATAAAAAATTATTTAATTTTTGAAATAAATCAAATAAAAAATAAAGATACAATTAAAAACCATAACATTTTAGTACTCTTTTTTTTTTTTTTGATAAGCTGATGAATTTTGTTAAGGGAATAACAGCAAGGAGCCAAAAGAGCTCCCAAGATATAGAGTAGCCAAATAATGACCAAAGAAAAAACTAAACAGAATCCCAATCAAAACGCAAAATGCAGCAACAACCAAAATACGGTTCCTACTACTGCCCAAAGACAACAGAAGTCAGCATTTGACCACAAAACCAACAATTCCGAGAAGGACCAAACATAGGATTGGAAACCCTTAACAGCTCCCTAATTTGATAGAAAATGCAACAAAAATAGGATCTGATTGGTTTTAGAGGCACAAAAGGAAAGAGCAATCAAACTCCTCGCCATTTGCTGAACATAAAAACAAAAACCAAACCACAATCCATAATTGCAAACCATAGCTGCAACTTGGAAAAAGAATAAAAGATAGAACACAAGATGCATTCGATCAATACAACAAAACCACAACTAGGCAGAAGCAATATCCAAAGGCCAGCAGACTGAGACTTATGCATACAAAAAGATTTCCTCAGCAGGAACAGACCAAGCATTTCACACGAAATAGAGGGTCTAAAACCACCAAACCTTGACAACTGCAGAATACCAGAATTCTAGTGGTGATCAACCACTATAAAATAACCCAATTCACTCAAGAAAGAGGTTGAAACCTATAATAGCAGCAAATATAATGCAGTCCTACCATGATAGAAGCCAGCTAGCCTAATTAAGCTACACCATTTGATTAGTATGATGAAATGCTCCCTGTTTTGCTAATGAATCAGCAAACTGATTACTCGCTATCCATTTGTGAATAAAGAGGACCTTTTTTTTTATTTCCTGAAGTATAAATTTTAATGTCATTGAAGAGGACCAATTTACTGCACAATTCAACATCCAAGAGACCACCGTATAGGAATCCAGTTCGAAACACACTTCTAAATTATGCTTGTGGAAATTTGAAAAGCTTTACGCACTACAAGAAAAATCCAGTTTCCCGACGGAAATTCTTGACCGAAATAAGTGAATTTCCATAGGAAAACTAAAATACCGACGGAATTTAGCGACGGAATTTTCCGTCGGTATATTTACCGAGAGAAACGAAAATATTTTCTGTCGGTAAATTTACCTACAGAACACACCTTCCATCAATAAGTCCGTCGAAAAGTGCAGATCAAGAAATTGTCGTAATTTGAAAAAATTACCTACAGAATTAAAATTCCGTAGATAAATTTACCGATAGAAATAAGTACTCCGTAGGCAATTTTTCTAACGAATTTGAAAATCCTTGCCAATGGAAATGAATATATATTGTATTCCGTAGGCAAAATTAACGACGAAATTATACCATCTATATTTTTAGCAACGATTTGCCAAATTTCAGTCGAAAAATATTAAATATTAATTTTTTTATATAATGTAATCGTCATCAATAATATAATATAAAATATATAATTTACAGTAATAAATTAATAGATGACTAATTCATATTATAATATAAAATTTATAATATTCAATAACACATCAAATCATTTTCTCATGTTCTTAAATCATAAATATTGTCCCAAAAAATATCAACAAATCCACCAAGTTCACAAGTCCTAAAAATCATCAAGTCCCACCAAGTTTCAAATTGCAGTCACTGTTACAAGTCCCAAAAAACATTAATAAATCCACCAAGTTCCAAATTGCAGTCACAGTTAACATAAACTTTAAATTCCTACGTTGCCGGCACTGGTGGATCATCTGGATGCTGTGATATGTCGCCTCCCCACCTCACTTCTTGTATCTAACTACGGAGCTCTGCTACATAATCCATAGTCTCGTGCAATTAACTTGCCAACAGACTAATTGTATTCTAAAGTACAATAACCTGCTCATTGGATGCAGCTTGTCTACTGAAGGCAGCTGTACTGGGCGTTAATCGTCTATACATCCAAGATCTATTAACATTACTCATTTTTATATCGCTGTTATGTAGCACAGATAAAAGCATAATTAGATTTATGATTTAATATTTTATGCATATTTAGACATTTAAAAAATGAAGTCCATGTCTATATATATGAGAGTCTAATTCTTGTATAGGAAAAAAAGCAGCAAACTTAGTATATAGATTGAAAAAAGGATGTAAACTTAGTATATAGATTAAAAAAGGCATCAATCTTAGTAAATAAATTAAAAAAGGCAGCAAACTTAGTAAATAAATTAAAAAGAGGCAACAATCTTAGTAAGTAAATTAAAATAAGGCTGCAAACTTAGAAAATAGTTTAAAAAAAGGCAGCAAACTTAGGAAATAGTTCAAAAAACTTGGTAAATAAATTAAAAAAAAAGGCCAGCAAACTTGGTAAATAAATAAAAAGGCAGTAATCTTAGTACCTTTATACTGCAGAAGTTAAGACCAACAAGAGAGAGAGGCCCAGAAGAGAACACAGAAATGCCTTCAAAATTTAAGCTCCTGTGGTCATCCAAGAAAGTCTAAATTCTTCCAATAGCAAATCAATTCATACCATATTATCTAAGTTGATAATAGCAAATTCACAAGAATGAATTCATTTTGCCAAAGATGAAGAAGCAGCACCATTTCATAATAGAAATTTCTGAAATTAGCGGGGATATGATTTATGGTATTATAATAGCAACATTTTTTTTTTGGTTTTACTAAGAAAAAAAGGATATGATTTATAATATTTGAAGCATATTTTGTACATTGCAGTAGAAAATTAAGCTATGTAATTGGTTTGATTTTAAATTACGAAAACAAATCTACATTCCCTTCTCAACTTCAACCATAAAAATAGGATGAAAGATCATTAATTAAAATCAATATGCTCTTGTTGTCCTAAATTAAAAATAGATAACATAAAGTTGTTTTAAGGCTATAAAAACCAGATTAGATCAAATAATATAAATCAATAAGACAAAAGTTACAGCACTAACACAAATCACATCAATCTATTATAAACGGAATTGGTGAACATCACAGTCTAAAGTGAAAGTTAATTCTTCATATTATAAGTTAAAATATTCAAGATATTACAAGTTGACATATTCAAGAACTAACACATCCAAAAAAGAAAAAATAAAATAAAATAAAGCTATACTAAAATGAATTCAATACATCAAAAGAAAAAGCATGCTTAATAGACCGTATCACCACTCAATGCCAAATTGCAGAGCACATAGACAGAGAAA
>CM075819.1:14178957-14252827 GCA_037975025.1 Excoecaria agallocha | reverse complement strand
TAACCAAACCGAACAATTAACCGATCTATATATATTTTATAAATTATATTTTAAATTTGACATTTATACTTTTCAATATTCATGTAATTTATAAATATTACGATATATAACTTTCTAAAATATTATTAATTAACATATTTTTAATAAATAAATATTAAAATTATCTTCTTCTTCTTCTTCTTCTTCTTCTTATTATTATTATTATTATTATTATTATTATTATTATTATTATTATTATTATTATTATTATTATTATTATTATAATATGTGCATAATTAACACTCTATTGTTAATTTCATATTGAATATATTTAATTTTTATAATTAATTATAAAAATTTTATTTTTATTTTGATTCTTTTAATGAATATTGTATTTAGTTTGTATTTTTTTCTAAAGCATTTTTAACCATTAAAAATAATATTACAAATTGTATAATTTATTAAATTTATATATTAAAATTTTTTAGTAGTTAACCAATAAATCGATTTAAAAAATCGAGTTAAAAACCGTAATTGAAATAACGGTTAACTGAAATTAATGGATTGATTTAATAAATTTGTTAAAGAACCGGTATGCTCACCCCTAATTGTGACTACATGTAACATATAAGAATTTTAGCCTTATTCAATGTTATTATTAAATTTTGAGATAATTTATAAGTAGAAAATAATTTTTGATATCTAATAATGTAAAATTTTCGATTGTTTCCATTTATATCACGGGATAGGTGAGGATCCAACAATAAAATTGTTAAGTACTATTATTAATTCTCTAAATAAGTTATTTGAAAAGTTTAATAATTTGATGGAAAACCTTTTAAAATTTTCAGAAGAATTAGCTATATGATAAAACGAGTTTGAAAATTATTTTCTAAAAAATAAAAAATTTTTAGGATTTGTTGCTAGATTTAGATGTCCCAACGGATATGAGAAACATTAGATCCATGTTTCAAAATATTTAAAAAATTCTTGAGTAGTTTTATAATTCCAACTAAGTTATATATATATATATATATATATATATATATATATATATATATATATATATATATATATATATATATATATATATATATATATATATATATATATATATATATATATATATATATATATATATATATGGATAGAATATGGAGCATAATCACCAAATTGGTAATAAAGTCTTGGTAAAAATTTGTAAAAATAAAGGTTTAGACATGTAACCTGCTATTGTAGGTTAAAATGACTTTTATGTTACACAGATTAAAAATTAATGATTTTTATTTTACAAATTTAATATAGTAACTTTACTGTTATCAGAGTTATAATTGAGTGACCAATTATGCAAATTACAAGTGTGCCGGGGTGAGCTAAAAAAGAGAATTTATTTTGTCGGTTCCGTTTTTTATGTTGAAAGACCAAATAAATCCAATTAATATGTAATTTTTGTAATAATAATTAAATTTTTAATTATGGTTATAATATATAATTTACTTAATTATTATGTTATATTTGAAATTTAATAAACTTTTAATTGTCAATAGTATTGAATTTATTACTTGAATGGTAAAAAAAAAATTATGGTTTTATTATAATTTAATTGTTAAAAATATATATTATTGTATACAAATTAAAAGCCTAAAATAAAGGAGCCATTAATTTAAAATTAAAAAAAAAATTGAACTAGATTATTACTCATAAAAAATTCAATTTGTTCATTTTAATATTTTTCATACCCAACAGACTAACCGACTAGATGCTCATCCTTGCTTAGTATGCTTATGTAAGGCATTACATTGGCAAGAATTATAGAAAAGATATACTTCTTTTACTGATGTAATCATACAGATACAATCATATATCCGTTTGACCCGTTTAGTCAATTTGGAATTTATTACAGGGATTTTTATAAAAATATACACAAAAAAAAAATAAAAATAACAAAAAATATAATATTTATATAATTTTATCATTAATACAATTTTTAAAATTTTTATAACAAAAATACAATTTATATTTTCAAAAAATACTTCTTAACCTTCATAATAACACCCCAATCAGATTTCATCCTGCCCATCTTGCTCCAGCTCCCTCTTTCACCGGCGAAGCTCACCAACTCTCTCCCTCTCCACTGTCCATTTGTCCTCGGCCTCCAGTCGTCGCTTTGGTGAGTCACTGGCCCTTTAATCACTTCCCTAATGAGTCTCCATCTCCCTTGTTTTAGTCTTTTTCTAGTAATCCTTATCTTCAATTTCTCAAACTTTCTATAGATATCTTGCAAGATTTGGTTTCTATTTTACAAAATAGACTCGGTTAACAGCCACCCGCTACTTCCTTGCCACTTATCCAGGTATTGGATATTTCTTCTCTTCTTCTTTCTCAGTGGTAACTCAAAAAAAATTCTCTTTTTTTATTTTAATTGGTGATGAACCAAAAATAAAGGTGCATGATGAATTCTTCGCTGCAAGGAAATCTGAATTATAACAGTTTATGTCAAAATAGAGCTACTTTCCATGTGGGTATTTCGAGTATTCCATTGTTGCAACTAGGAACTGGAGATTTCCCAAGTCGCATAGACGGTTAATTAACTTAGTCTTCCATTTCTGACTTTTTTTAAAGATTCAATTCTTATGAAATGGTTTGTTAGTTGCTTTGAGTTCATTGAATTTTGGTTTTTTGCCCTTCATTTAATGGTAGGTTTATAGTTCTTGGTGTCATTCAGTGAAATATTCATGCATTTATTTCAATTAAACTAATTGAATTTGCTTAAATGCTGAATTTACTTTATAACAATTTGTAGATGGCATGTTTTCATGAATTTTTTTTTTAAATTTCGTAGCAGAAATGACTGCAGAAGTTAGGTTTTACTTTGCTTCTAGACACAAGGTCTTGAAATGAATGGTTGAATTTGATATTTCGGATGTTTGGCTGTAGTTTAGTTGGATATGTTCATTAGAATTAGTGGATATTTTATTGTGAACATAGTTAAAATTTGTTTAGAAGTACTAGTAATTTCAAATACATCTAGGTTTGTTGAATATATAGAAATAATCAAATCCTGACGATTGGCTTTCAAACTCTCTTTTCAAGTGCAACCTTGAAGAATATGTTATTTGCATAAATTTGTGATTAACAAGACAAAAAGGCTATATGCTTATCAATTGTATTTGAATTGAAAATTAAGTTGTAGAATTTGGGCATATGTGTACATGCTGTATACACTGTATGTACATCATGTATACATCGTGTGTACTAGCTGTATATACAGTGTGTACATCATGTATACACAGTGTGTACTAGCTATGTACACAGTGTGTATTAGCTATATATACAGTATGTATTTGGTGTATACACCATTTGTATATGATGTATACACAGTTGTACTAGTTGTATACACAGTGTATACATACTGTATACACAATGTGTATTTGATGTATACACCGTATGTACTAGCTATATACATAGTGTGTATATGTTGTATACAGTATGTACATCATGTATACACCATGTGTGCTAGCTATATACACCGTGTGTACAAACTATATACACCGTGTGTACGTGATGTATACACAGTGTGTACTAATATAGATGTGTAGGTGTACTTTTGGTGGCTTATGAACATTTAATGTATATGTATTGCAGATCATTGTGGAATAGCTTATCAGTTGCGATTATATCATATTCTAAGAAATTCATGCTTTAAAATGCTAGTCAATTGAATTGAAAATGATAATGAAAAACAATTAGTTCTATGATTTACTACATATTATTGTATTGAATGATATATATCTTGATTATTATTAGTTAAAATGCGTTATTTTTCTAAAGCTTTTTTATTTCTTTGATTTTTCAGGTTTTTAAGGAAGATGTATAGACACTTGATGGATTTACACTCACAAATTTCAATCAAAGAAAGAACTTGTTGTAGCAGAAAAATCCTGTATGCAGAATGAGAGTGCTGGCAAGTCATTCAAAATGGTAAAGCTAACCTATAACAAAAGAATTAAGAAGTAATCAAGATCACAGACCATAAGAATTTATAGTTGGAAGTTGCATTTTAACAACTGAATTTGTTGCTGAATGTTTTATTTCTCTTGGAGAGAGAAAATGCAGAGATATCCCAACACATTTGGTATATACATGAATACTTTTCAGTAAGTTATTGCCATTTTGATATTGGTTTGTGATTTCAAGTTTGCAACTTTAATATGTGGGATTATTTTATTTTAATATTTTTTCTATCACTATAGCTTCATTAAAATGCATCCTTATATTGGATTTCTAAATTTTTATTTTTAATATACATTTAATGTAAATAATAATTTAATCTAAATTAAAATAAAAATGAAAATTTAGAGACTTGATGTATATTAAAATTCTATTATTATTTTATTTAAATTTTGTAATTTTAAATTTGATGTGAATAAATATAAAAGTTTAAAGATAAAATGTGATCAAGTAAATGTTTTAAGGATTTAATAGAAAAACTATGTAAGTTTGGGAATCAACAGTGCATTTTGCCTAAATTATTTTGAAAAAAGAAATTAGTAGACATGTATTATCATGTTATATTTCACAGTTATCTTTCACATACTAAGGAGAGTTTGGTTTCTTGTACCATTCGAGTTTATGTTAGACATTTCAAACGAACACAACCTTTGATCAAGATCACCGGGTGCTATTAGTTAATGCTAAATAAAATTAATTGCAAAAGTGGATAAAGCAGAAGAAAGTAAAAAATTAGAACTCGAAAAATGTTGAGATTTTAAGAATAAAGCTTTATTGTGAGATAATTATCATTAAAAAATCAAAACCAACTGCTGCTTTAGTTGCTACTATTGTGAGATAGTTATCATTAAAGGCAGACAACACAAACTCAAGCTCCATATAGGCTGCTTCTTTATAACCCTAACTCGGTTACAATTTTTCTCTCGTCCTATTTCTTCCTTGGAAATACAAATACAAGAATGAGTTGTGTGCAAAACCAATGTACAGTGTGTACTTGGTGTATACACAGTGTGTACATGATGTATACACCTTATGTACTAGCTATATACACCGTGTGTATACACCGTGTATACATCATGTATACACCATGTGTATATGCTATACACATCGTGTGTAGTTGCTACATACACCGTGTGTACTAGTTGTATACACCATGTGTATTAGCTTGTATACACTGTTGTACTTGGTGTATATACGGTATGTACATGTTGTATAGACCGTGTGTACTAGCTATATATACAGTGTCGATCCTCTAGTTGACTACATAATTGGCACGATGTTGTAAGTTTGTTTGATGTTTGCATTTTATTGTGATCACTACTAGTTTTTTTTCCTGTATTGAAGCTATAATTGGTGACTTGATATCATGATTTTGCTTGATACATATTTTGCTTTCAACTTCTTTGCCTTCAAGATTTATGCAGAGCATCTCATGGAACCACTGCTGTAGATAGTATTTGCCTTGTCCAAACCTAAAGCAACAATTTTGGTGAGTCGTTATTTAGTAATGAGTTTTACTTTTGCACCAATTACTTGATTCATGGTCATTGATTTGCTACTAAAATTTTCATGTAAATAGGATATGAGATATGTTCTACCAGTGTTCATGAACAGATACTCAATGTGTTTAAAAGGAACTTTGAAGTCAAAATGGTTCCAAAAACCAAGTTATTGTAATTGAGGCCAACTCTTAGAACTTACTGAAATCCACATTGCAAGGTGAGATAGATTACAAATATTGTAGTAGTTTAAATCACTCTAACCAATTTATTCCGCACAGATGGACAATGATTTTAGTTGCTTTCCTTATCATAAATTCTTTATGAGAAATATGGTATTAACACCCAAGGGGTGTGTGATTAATTAGAATTTGTAACATACTATTTTTGTTTATAACAATGAATAGGAAATATACACATTACGATGCGGCAGTTTGAGAATAATTCACTATATTTTGCAAAAGTGCTTGAGTAATGTTGAAGCCATGGTGGCGTTCAGTATCTTGTCTATGGTTCAAGTGTGCTTGCAAACTATTATCAAATTTATTGTACACAATGGAAAATTCCAGCACTTGAATCTCACCTTTATTTAATTTGAATTTGAAGTCACCCCAATAAGTATTTTCTTAATGTGAATTTTCTCATCACATATCAAAATCCTTTCACTTTCTTGGAAAGTTAATTATAGTGAATATCAAATAACTGTAAACAACAATTGAAATTGCTTATAATTCTGTTGGGCCCTATTCATTTTATGCTTCATATAATCCATGTTTCAAAATTACTTTTATCTTAACTACAAAAATGGCAATTTGTTTTCAACATAAGCACAGTATTACACACTTTGTTCAAGAGTCAATTTCACCTATGATCACTGGACTTACGCATAATCGTCTAAAAGTAACTGACTTATTTTTCGTGACTTAAATGTCACAAAACTTATCACATTTTTGCAAAAAAGTCATCTTAACCGATTTTTGGTGATAATTCTTGCTATAATGCTGATGTGGCACGTCATATCATATGCCTGAACATACATGGCATGATACGCCAACAACCACATCATCAAAAGAGGCCGTATCACACGACACGTTAGCACGTCATGTCATATTTCTGAACAAACGTGACCTCTTCTAGTGATGTGGCTACTGATGTGTCATGTCACATGTGTCTAGGCATATGACGTGACATGCCACATCAACATTCCAACAAGAGTAATCGCTAAAAATCGATCAAGATAACTATTCTGTAAAAAGGTGATAAGTTCAGTGATATTTAATTTATAAAAATAAGTCAGTTACTTTTGGACGATTAAGCATAAGTCCAGTGACCATCGATGAAATTGACCCCTTTATTCAAATATCATTTCTTTCGATTACATAACAACCATAAAACTTGATTATAAATATGTCAGTTGAACAAATCCAACTTAATACTTCTTACATTTTTCATTGAGTGTTGGCCATTAATAGGCCAACTCTCGATAGCTTCAAATATCACTTCTTTAATTCACCGTATTATGTTATTAATTGTTAATTTGATAATCTAATATTTGCTCCATTATAGATTATCAGAAATTTTCCTGTTGGCTAATATTTAAAAAAAAAATTGTGGAAATTTTCAAGTTCAATTTTTTCTAATAATATTTTTATAATTAGACATTATTTATGTCTTGTAAAGGAAAACATATTTGCTCCATTATACTGTGAACGTTGAAACCTATATTTATACAACTCTTTTTTTACTTCTCTATTAAAAGATTTTCATTTAGTCTCTTAAATCAATTTTTCTTCTAAAACCTCATTTTATTTTTCCTTTTCTTTTCCTATAAAATCCATTAGGGTTAATACTTAATTAATTCATCCATTATTGTGTAGCAACTCATATGCCCACATGTAGTTCATGTATTTTTAAACCATACATATTACAAAACAAAAACAAGTTTATTACAACACTTTTTTAACACCATATTTTAAATGTTATCTTAATTTATGTATATCAACAATTTAGTAGTAATAATACAAGCATTTAAGTGTTGCTTTACTATACTTACTATTGCAATAATTTAAGGATGTAAAGCAGATGCAACGACTATCAAATATGTTGCAAAAAATATATTACAGTAAACTTATTATGTTGTATAATATATGTCAAACATTAGTGCAAGTTACTGATGAAGTCATATCGTATGTTTGCCTTTTTACCAAGTCAAATAATGTGGGTCTTTTACATGGAAGTGATGTAGCTCACGTTGTGAGTGGCTTTGTTGCTCTATCTGTTTATTTTTAATATATTTAAGTTTTTTTTAGCTAAGTAGTGGTCAAGTGGTTAGAGAAATTGTGGTAAGTTGTTAATGTATTTTTTAGTAGCTATTATTATTGAGGTCCGATACATTAGATCCAACAATATTCTTGTAATATTTTATTCTTCAGTTATTGATTTTCCAATTTTCAGTAATAGCTTTTCTTGTTGTAGCCTTTTTAATTATTAATTGGCTATTTTGTTTCATGGTATCAGAGCTTGGTTAAGGCTTTTATTCATTCAACCTTCTTGTCTACCAAGTCTATTGATCGGCGTCTAGCAAGTGTAGATCGGCTAAGTAATATAGGAAAATATAATTATGACCCAAAATATCGAACCCAAGGAAAACTTGTATTTGTATGTGTGATTTTAATTTTAAAATCAAATTTGTGTGAATAAGAAAGAAGAGAAATCCCAAAGTTATGATGGTGGAAGATTAAAACTAAAAGCAGTATTTTAAAACAAAAATAAAACAATTGAAAGAGTTAAAATAATTAAAGATAAAACGAAAGCAAGTAAATTGAATGAGGTAAAAATCAATATTAAAAGCAACTTTCACTAAAAGACTATCCACCTTAACCAATATTGTTATGACTTAATCAAAAGAAAACACACAAGTGATTATGGAGAATTCAGATTAATAAACCCAGATAACTTTATTCAAGATTATCATTCCAAACATTAAAATTTTCTTATTCAGATAAACTCAACACTTAGCATAAAGACCTGAATTAATCCTCCTAGATGTCTATTAAATCCTTTCTTAAGTAATTTAACTTTCACCTAGTCTTAGTTACACCTTTCTCAATCTTAATTTACTTAAATCAATACAAAATTATAGCTTATTCATATTATAATCATGCATCAACCTAAATAAATTAACTCTAGAACATACATATCAATAATCAACTTAAACCAATTACTTAACCAATGTTTAATTAAGTTAATAATCAATTTAAAATTGAATAAAGATAAGAGCATGTTTAAGAACTAAGAAATAATCAACTTGCATTAAATTAAAGATCAAATTTAAGTCATAACAATACAAATTAAGGATTCAAGTATCCTTTAGCAAAAGTTAAAGAAAACTACTCACAAGACATACTTAAAACTTAAAACAAGGTATTGAAGAAAATAATTAAAACAACAAACTACGTAAAAGAACCAAGAAAATAAATTGCTTAATTCAAAGATTGATCCCCTTATTTGGTGCTTTAGATTCCTATTTATAGGCCAAAATATATAGTGGATCCCTTCTCAAACTCCAAAAATCAAATAGGAAGCAAACTCTACTTAAACAGGAAGCTCGAAGAAAATCCTTCATCGAATGGGATAGTCAGCACGTGGCCACGCCTCTTCCATTGTAAATCATCACGTGGGCACGAGTTCCTCTTTGGTTCTCATTCATTTCTTTTCACGTGGTCATGGGTAGTTTTACTTCACATACTCACGTGGCCATGGGTTTTCTTGGTGCAATCTTCATGTTGCCACAGGTTCTTTTCTTCATCTATTTCACGTGGTCACGTGAAAATCTTCTGACTTGATGCTCACATTCTAGCATCAATTTCTTATTTTTACAGTTTTGGCCCCTAATCTTTTGTCTTTTTATAATTAAGCCCTTTTTCAGCAAATTAAACCTGAAAAACACCCAAAACTTTGGATTAACTTCAAAAATAAGCAAATTAACAATTTAACTCTAATTTAACCAAAATTACACTAACTTAACTAAATAACAATACTTAAAACATGTTAAAAACTATACATAATTTACATTTATCATCTATCTTGTGGGGGAGCTGTGCGTGAAAGGAAACCTTATTTAAGTTTGTAGCAATGAAGGTCGCAAATGGGGGAAGCATTTGAACTTCACAATTTGGAGTTGAAAAGCTTATAGGGACAAACTTCAAGTACTGAAGAAAGTGTATGGAGGCCTTTCTTCAAGGTCAAGATTTATGGGAACTTTTTGGAACTGATGCAACAATTTTTGGTAATACTCTAAAAAATGCAAAAATACAGAGAATATGGAAGATTAAATGTGGAAAAGGCTCTTTTTGCTTTGAGGACATCTATTAGTAAAGAGTTTATTGACCATTTGTGATGTCAATTCTCTAAAGGATGTTTAGGAAATACTCGAAAGGTTGTTTAACAAAAAAAATATGACAAGGCTGTAGCTATTGGAGAATAAGTTGGCAACATTAAAGCATGGAGGAATGTCAATTTTAGAACATTTTTTCAAGTTAAAAGTATTTATGCTAAAATTTTAGAAATAGATGTAGATGCAAAAATTAGTGAAGCCTATCTATGTTTCTATCTTGTTTGCGGCTAGAAAAAGGAGTATAAGCCTTTTGTTACTTCCATTCAAGGGTGGTTAATGCAGCCTTCTATTGAAGAGTTGGGAAATTTGCTTTCTAACTAGGAAGCTCCAGCAAAACAAATGATTAAGAGTTTTGAGTCTGAAGTTGTTCTCTTTTCTAAGGGAAAGAACAAATAAGAAAATAAGAAAAATCAGTCCTAGAATAAGAATAAAGAAAAAGACTTAAGTGTAGACAAAAAAGGTGGCAAATGACAAAGTAAAACGCCAATTATATATTTCAGATGTAAAAAGATAGGGCAAATCAAGAAAAATTGTCGTGTGAAGATCTCCAAAGCTAATGTTGCCCATCAAAATGAAAGAGATGACTAGTTCAAGTGGGAGCAATGCTTCACAGTTGAAATAATTAACAAAAAGGTTTAAAACCTCAGTAAATTTTGTCAACAACAAGAAGGACGAATGGATCATTGATTTAGACTACTCATATCACGCTACAGGAAATGATGCATTATTTTCTGAAATGCATCCATATAAAGAAGAATGAGTTATTGTTACAGCAGATAACTTATTTTATCTAGTAACAAAAGAAGGTGACATGATGATTGGTGTTAATCATGATGAAGGGAATGGAGGTGTCCTGCTAAATGATGTTTATTGTATTCCAGGTTTGACCAAAAACTTCGTTTTAGTTCCACAAATTATTAATACTAAAAAATATGTTTTGTTTGGGCTAAATAGTTTGAAGGTGTTTGATAATGTGAAAAATATTTCTACTGATGTTTCTTATGCCAGCAGGTGAATCCTATGTAAAGAAAACTAGCAAACCAATAATGTTGCAATTTGGCATGCTCGATTGGGTCATTTGGGTTATCAAATACTACAACAAATTTCTTCCAAAAGGCTAATGATGGCATGCCAACTTTGAAGAATATGTGTGAAGTGATTTATGAAGGTTATTAATTTGGAAAATCACATCATGTTCCTTTTAAAAGATCATCGAATCGTAAATCTACCTTATTTAAATTGATTCTTACAAATTTAATGGGACCAACAAAAACATTAAGTTATGACATACATCGTTATATTATGGTGCTAGTTGATGATCACTCAAGGTTCACTTGTGAAAAATTTTTGAAAGAAAAGAGTGAAGCATTGACCAAATTTGTGAAATTTAAACAAGTTGTTAAAAAAGATTTTAAGAGTAAAATAAAATGCTTAGGAATTGATAATGGTAGGGAGTATATGTTTATTGATTTTTTTTGAATTCTGCAATGAAAATGGCATTCTTCGATGAATGGCATGTCCAGAAACTTCTCTGTAAAATGGAGTTGCTAAAAGGAAACTTGATCATCTCACTTCAATTTGTCTTTCCTGGTTATATGATAAGAATCTCCCTCATGAGCTTTAGGTAGAAGCCATTCAATGTGCTAACCATGTAATAAATAAGTTACCACCTTGGTGAGGTAAACAAAAATCTCCCTTTGAGATTTTATATGGTGAAAAATCAAATGTAAATTATTTTCGAATATTTGGTTCTATTTGTTATGTTCATGTTCCTAAACCTAATCGAACCAAACTTGATCCGAAAGCACAAAAATGTGTATTTGTTGGTTATGATTCTTTTAGGAAACGATGGACGTGTATAGACCCAAGAATAAACAAATTTGTGACTTCTAGAGATGTAGTGTTTGATGAAGTCCCATCTCCATATGCTACTAAAAAATCATCTTTGAAAACAATAATCTTGATGGAAATAGTAATAATTTAGAGTCACTATTTCCCAACATTAATTTGCAAGCACTAAGCAATGATGAAGTAGAAATTCAGCCCTCAAATCCAAGACAAAATGCATAAAGAACAGAAGATGGTGTGCAACAAGCAGTAAGAAGATCGGGACAGGAGACAAGGTAGCCAAATTATGTAACACCCTCACATCCCCTAGAAGGAATGTGAGAGCGTTGCCAAGTTGATTCTATTTCATCTTATAATTGTCTTTGTTAGTTTGGATTAAGTTAAAGTATATTGCCTGTAGGTCCTTTACCTATTAATTACTCATGTCGTTATCCATATTAAATTAACTTAATTAACTCTATATACCACTTGATAACTCAATATTCACCTATTAATTACAAATGTCGATATTAATATTAAATTACCTTAATTAACTCTATATGCCATTTCATAACTCAATATTCACATACATATGCTATATCAAAATATTTATAATCCATTTACAATACTTGATTGTTATACACATTACATATTTGTTACATAATACATAACAAAATTATATACCCCAAAATTCAACTTTAAGCTTTTCTCTCCTTATGGCCTTTAGATGTCAACAAAGAATCCTAACCTTTTAGCCATGCATACCTACACGGGAAACACTCATGTTGAGCAAAACTCAGTAAGGAGGTAAATAATGCATCTAAGTTAATGTGAAGCTATACCTATGCGAGAGGCAATAACACAACATAAAATATTTTAATGCAACATTAAGTAACTAGGTAAACATATATATAATTTTTTTAATTTCCTGCATGTGTTAATTAATGCATTAACATTAATAACACCCTTTCTAATAACGACAATAAGAAACATTAGCATTGCAACAATTTGTTGTTCCACTACACTATTAATAACAAAACTTACATCGTTATTTCCCAATTGAAATATTTTTATTGCCTGAATTTCTATTAATGGTGGACAATGGGAAACACTAGATATCGATAAGCAGTATCATTCACTAGAGATATAAGTCTTGTTGCACTAGATACTAAATGGTATCAAACACTAGACACCTTTGGGTACCCACACTAGCAACTGTAGTTACTATCCATTATAGGCTATTTTATCTATCCACAACTATGTGAAATTTAAGATTTCATCAAGTTCTAATCATTCACTACTATTTCATTCAATATACTTATATTCATATAATCTTTATACATTTTAAGGTATGTGACTATATAAGATTCATATAATTGTTTGAGCATAACAATCTCACACACTTGAATTAGAAACTCAGTCATACATACAATAAATTCATTATTAATAAAACACAAAAATAAACACTTATGTACTTATACTTTATTTACAAGCATGTTATTAAAGTACATATCTTAACATCTAATTACTCATGTATATAGCATTATACATTAATCTTGAATAAGTATTTATAAGGTAACAAACATCCGCCATTGTTTAGTTTGCATTTGGAAACCTTTGGAGGCATAAAATTCACATATAAGTTGGACAGAGAAGGTACCCGGCTAGATTGAACTTCAATCTAGTCAAAAGGGTAGGGTTCTGTATCTTAACAGACTGAACAACCGAACTATATTGTTTTCAATCCAAAAGGGTAGAGAAAATTCTAGGCGACTTGACTGGATTTATTTTCAATTCAGTCGTATTGGTAGTCGTAATTCAGTCCGGAAGGTAGGGCAGTGGATTGGATTGATAGAAAATCCAATTGGATAACATGTCAAAATCAGTTTAGAAGAACTACTGTAATGGCCTCAACACCGGGTCAATCGTAAACAGTACTTTCCGACAGTAAATAGTATTTCTCGGGCCCGAAAGGACACCCAAAAGTCAAAATTATTTTATTTGACCGTTGGAAAGTATTGGTCATGGTGAGCTCGGGGTTGAAATTTGAAGTGAAATTGAGATCAAATGGGCCTCCAAAGGTCAAAAATACGAAAAAGGTATAGAGTCAATTTCCTTGGTAGGGAAGAAGACTTGATTTTGCTTAAATAATTAAAAATAGTAAAAAAAAACTCCAAAAATTGCCAGATTTTGTATGCTTACATGAATTTTTATGTATAATATTTTGGTGATGAGAATTAAATTTTTCAGTGGTACCGGCAGTTATCGAATCGAATCGATAATGGATTCCGATTGAGCCAAAAATTTGCGTACTAGCTATTTTTGATGTGATAAAAGTGATGGAATTATTTTTTAAGTGATTTGAAGTAAGGAAGACAAAAAAAAAATTGGATTGGGCCTTAAATGGCCTAAAATGGGC
This sequence comes from Excoecaria agallocha, assembly GCA_037975025.1. Classification (NCBI taxonomy): domain Eukaryota; kingdom Viridiplantae; phylum Streptophyta; class Magnoliopsida; order Malpighiales; family Euphorbiaceae; genus Excoecaria; species Excoecaria agallocha. Next base: position 14,238,696 of record CM075819.1, on the reverse strand, counting down.
CTTAATGTTTAAGTGGGCAAAGCCCACTCATCAAGCCCAATTTTGGGCCCATAAGAGTGGTATAAGAAGGGTGAAAATCTAGAGATAACTCCAGAAAAATATCCAGCCATCCTCCTTCTCCAAGGCCGAACCTCTCCTTTTCTCTCTCTCTCTTGATTTCTCTTCAATTCTACTTCAAATCTCCCATAAATTCCAACATACAAGATAAAGTTCTATCTCTCTAGGTCACCCTAGTGGCCTCAATCAAATGATTTGAGCAAAGAAAGCCAAGGAATCAAGTTGAGAAAGAAAAAGAGATAAGATAGAATTTAAGAAATTACTTGATTTTAATTGGTTCTTTAGTATTTTCTTATAGATTTTGAGGTGTAGAAGCTAATTATGAGCTTAAATTCTACATTTGAGGATAAAAAAAGTAAGGTATAGAGAGCTTTGTTGGCCGGCCATGGTTGATGTGGAGGAGGAAGGAAAGCTTGCACGGGGTAGAGCAAAGAAAAAGAGATTTTTGACACCTTTAAGTAAGGAAAAAATGTAAGTGACTACAAAATCCTTTAATTTCCCTTTTATTGTGAATTAATTCCATTTATGTAACTAGGTCGAAAATTGTTAAAGTTGTTAATTGATAAAATTGGTTTAGGATAAATGAAATTGGACATTAGAAAAGATGAAATGAAAGCTTAAATGGAAGAAAAAAAATTAGGAGGGTTTAATGTGGTGGCCAAAACACTTACTAAGGGAAAATGATGGAAATTTTCCATGAAAGTAATATATATTAGCCTAAATTAATTATAGAAATAATAATTTATGTCCATGAATTTTTATTGAATAAGTGAAATTTATTTTGGAATTTTTAAGCCTATGTAACATGTATGTATTTATTGAAAGTTGTGAAATATTGTGAAATAATTGATAATTTTGGTAGAAAATGATAGTAAATAATAAATAATGCATAAATAAATTTTATTGAAATTTATTGAAATTATTAGAATTTTATTGAAAAATAAATGTGAATATGTATAAAATAAAATATTGAAGTAGTAATGAATAATTGCATAAAAACATGAAAGAAAGTGAATTAATATGAAATTAATTCACAGTTAGCGAAAAAAATAAAAAGTCAACCGATGAATTTTTCGGAATAATTATTAAGCTATGAAAGTAATAAGAATAATGAATTATTGGTAAATAATTCATAATATGAGTGAAAATGATGGAAATTGTAAAATAATGTGTATACGAATTTTTGTAGAATTTATATGCTTTACTATAATATTTTTGAAATAAAATATTGATTATGTTTAATTAAAAATATTAAATTATTAAGAAATAATTCAATAAATAAGTACATAATGATAAACTAATATGAAGTAAATTACTTCAATATAAAAAGAAATAAAAAAGTCAATTTATGCATTTTTAAAAAATAAAATAATAAATTATATCAATATAATTCATAATTGTTCAAAAAGTTGTAAAATAAATGTTTGACTAATATATCAAAATAAATTAGTCAATAAAAAATATTAAAAGAGTGAATTATTATAAAATAATTTAGTAATAGTTGGCATATCCGAATGAAAAAAATTTCGAACAGAAAAAGTAAAATCGTCAAAAAGTTAATCACTGAATTATTAAGAGATAATGTACATAAGATTACAAAAAAAAATTAAAAAAATTGTAAATTATAATGCTATAATTCATAAAGTGTATAAAAGACTGAAAAATCTCAAGTGTCCGAGTGAATTATTGAAGAATAATTCACAAAAGTGACTTAAAAAGATAAAATGAAAGAAAGGAAAAGAAAATAAAAAGCTACTGAATATTCAAAAGCACTAAAAGAGTGCGACTGACAAAAATACATTGTATCAAGAAATAAAAGAAAGAAACTAAAGATTTTTAAATGTTTAAAAATTATTTCAAATATAATTGATTGTTTTGCCCTTAGCAATAAGCAGGTAATGATATTCTTATTTAGGATATAATTGGCTAGCCATAGGGATACCTTATACCGCGGTACAAGTCATGGCGACTTGCTTTGCTATGGGTAGGATCTTTGATCTCCATAGCTTCAATATTTTAAGTGAAAGTAAAAGTGAAATGTTTTTCGAAAAATTGTCTCTTGGGGATCATTTCTCTCTCAGTGGGATCTTTGGGTCTATATCCCGCATATCCTTTTTGAGAATCATGTTATATTGCATTGGGGGCGTATTGTAATGAATAAATCAGTATTATTTAAATGAATTGAATATAAAAAGTTATAAACGAAAAATGATTCGTTTGGAAGAAAATAAAAAGTTGGGATAAAACTGTAAAGTTTTTCAAAAAGTGTGATTAATAAAAAATAAATAAATATTTTATAAGAATAAAATAATAAATGAAGATTAAGTTAAACTTTTATAAAAAAAAAGATTTAAAATGTATTTTTACATGAAAAAGATAAATTAAAATTAGTTGTTATTTCATGTACCAATTATTATTTTGAAAAGTAACAAGTTTGGAAAATAATGTTAATTTCCTATTTAAAGTAAAATGAAAAGTAAAATAATAAAAAGGCACATAATTGTTCATTTGGGATAAAGCAAAAGATATAAAGTCCTATATAAGTATTTGAACACGGTTAAATGTATAAAGAAGGAAATAAAGATTTGAATGCAAAGTGTCCTAAAATAACTGTATCACTTTGCAATAAAACTTAAAAGCCTTTAATTAGTAATTTGTTTATTAGTTTAAAGTTAAAGTAAAATAAAAGAATAAATAGCAAGGATTGTAATTATAGCACATATTGGATAACTGAACAATAAATCGAGAAATAAAATAGTATGTAAATTTGGTACCATTAAAGATATGAGTACCAATATACACCGTTAAATGAAATGATAATTATATCGCTGTGACTAAAAATATAAAACAAAGGTTAAGTAAAAGTAAAAGTTATAGTAAAAAACAAAAATGAAAGTAAAAGTTAATCTGAAATCGATTCACTTAAGAAAATAGTATAAAGTAACGTTGAAAGATTGAAAATCAAAGAAAAATAATTACCAAAATAAGAGTTACTAATGAAACTAATGTTAACAGAAGTAAAAGAAAACGTTTAATGAAATAAGAATAAGATTAGCATAATCCATGTAATTATGCTTTATTTGGGAAATTTTAGGATTAGTAGTCACCTCTGAGCATGTCTAGTGCTCATCACGTAGTATTTACTGCGTACAGGTTATGAAGTATTACAGGAGCATTTTGCACAGTGGAGCAAAATTGGTAAAGAAGAGATAATGCTAAATTGAGTCGTATTATGGCATGTATATACTTAGACAATTAAGGAAAAAGATTTAACTGTATTTTAATTGTTATTATGATCATTGATGGGTGAGTGTTTGGTGTAAGATTTTGCATGAATTTATTTAGTGTATGTTTAATTGTTTATGAGGTTATTGATTGATTAGGAATTTTGATGTAAAGGTATTTAAAGTGTATCGAAATTAACCGGTGATGAAAAAAAATTACCGTTTATCGATTTTTCTGATCGGAAAGGAACTGTTCTGTTAAGGACGTTACAACTACTACCTGGCTGAATTGGTAGCCAATCCAAGCAGGTTGATTCTAGAAACCAGACTTCCCAGTTTTCCATTCTCTAATCTATATTGCATAGCTAATATAGCTAAGTAAACATGGTTTTTAGAATAAGTTGTTTTCTAATCAAATGTCACTTAATGTCTCTAGTTTCCATAAGAATAAAAATTAGCCCATTTGAATGTCTAGATCAAGAATTATCATCATAATTATTCAAGCTACTCTTGTTGATAGTTTTACTATCAATACCCTATTTTTAACCCATTTTACTTATCTTACAGATAAAATCAGAATTTAGTCTTTCCATGTTGATTTGAGGTCTGGTAATCTAGTTTATGCTTCCTTTGGTATTATCCTAATTGGTACTCTCTAACTCCAGTTATAACTAAAACAAGCTCTATCTTTTATATTATGATATTGAAATATATTTCTATAAATTAAAAAAATATGGAATGAAATAAAAATAATAATAATCAAATGAGATAGTTATTAATTTTACTAAAAATCTCCTTGTGTTTTCTTTTAATGTTGTGTGCTATTGAAGTTATGTTATATTTTAAATAATATATAAATTTTTTTGGTTGCTCTTTTGAATGTAATTTCAAATATTATCATAGCAATATATTTCTTCATATCAATTTGATTATTGATTATTAAGGTTATAATATGATTAATTCATATATTTATAGTTACACAATTGATTTCATGAGTTTTATCAAATAATGAAAGATTGGAATAACTTGGCAACCTCAATAATAAAAATTTAATAACTTAAATATACAACATATATATTGTTAATGCAATTATCAACCTCTGAAATATTGATTGGATGATCTAACATCACTTTTACAAGTTTTTTTATTGTGACCAATATTACCACAGTTGCTGTAATGAGTGACATTACCCTTTTCATGCTTATCTATCTGGTTTCGAATGTGAGTTGTTTTTAAGTGACCTTTCTTCCTCTGTAACTCTATATCAGGTACCAATTTAGGACTGGTATATTTAGGCCAATATGCTTTATGTGCCATAGATCGAAATTCGCTATTATAACATTTTCGTGTTTCAGGAATGCTATAACAATTATCAACAAATTGGAACATATTAAGATGCCTATGCATGCAAGCTGCAATTATATGTGACCAAGGCATTTTGGTTCCTTGGAAACTACCGCATTCTCATTCATATTTATCGAGACTCAATATGTACGTATCAGGCTCAACGTTTACCTCTGGTGCTCAGCATGTTATTACCTTGTGTAATTTGCATCGATTATTGTAATCAATCACCATGTGACATCAAGCCTTGTTAACAGGTTTGGTCATAATTTCGACACATTAAGGCATAAACCACAAGTCTTAGGCCATTTTACTCATGTATATGTGTTAGAGTAAGTCCTAGCCCCAATGCATTGTAATAAAATACTTTGAATTAATAAAATGAGGCATTTATTTTATCTTTTGTATTCCTATGCATATCAATTGATAGAACTATCCAAGAATGTCATTTCGGTTTAAGTTATCATGTATGAGGCACATGGTTGTAAGACCTTGAAACAAATGAGACTTCATTCTAAACATCCCTAGTCAGTCATTGTTATGGAAATAATAATGAATTAAGACTAGTATGCTCTCTCTGATATTATGAGTTCTGTCTTACGAATCATTAGGACAAGAGTGTCAATCAGAGATCATAGATACATGTTAAAGAACATGGTATCTGGATACGATCCGCTCATGAGAACACTACATGGTACAAGTCATAAGTGTTTCTCATATGCAAGTTTTGTATCGGAGTTCTTAGACCTAAAATCTTTATGAAACTCTTTATGAATTACTGTGTACTTTGACATACACCTAACGTGCTCGTAATAGAGTGGCAAGTACGGTTATGATTGGTTATGCATTGATTCATGTTAGAGAGCATGAGAGAAGTGAAGGGATTACCCCTCTCGATAAGAGAGAAACTATCATCGGCCACTTGATCAGTGAACTGAGAAGTGTATGGCCATACCGAGATAAAATAATGAGTAATCATTATTTATCTGAGAGTTCAGTGTCACTGGAATATCAAAAAAGGAATTAATATATATAAGGATGACTAGTTCCATGCCTTATATTAATTCTGACATTTATGGGTAAGGGACTATGCAAAATTGCATTAGGTCACTAAATGCCATATGTATTTTCATTTAATTTGGAATGCAATAATATCTCGCTAGAGAATATATATAGCCTTTGAATTAATTTATTGATTCATTGCCAATATTAAATGGACCTAAATCGCACACAAAACATTGGGCTTAAAATATTTAAATAGTATATTGGGAATTAATTTGAACTTTTATTTAAAGTCAAATTAATGCATAAAATGGGTAAACAAATTCTAGCTATTTTAGGCAAATCTATAAAAACAGTTTTTTTTGCCTAAAACAGCTCTGTCAAACAAGTTTTTTGCCTAAAACAGATGTTAACAGTTGTTACACGAGAAAAATTTATTGGCATATGCTAGTTTTAATTTCAATAAATTAATTATCTATGTATAATTAAGTTAATTGAGTATTAAATTTTAAATTATATTTAATCAAAATATAATACTTGAGAGGGAATTAATGTGGCCAAAATTCGGCAACCAATTAATTCCAAAATAAGTTTATTTTGATTAAATGACTAATGCCATTTAAATTTGAAACATAATAGAGTTTGAATTAATTTAAATCACTTAATTAGGAAGTGATGGAGGCTGAATATATTCCTAATTCTAAGGGATTTTGGTATGACCTATCTTTCCTAAATTAATGATATAAATTAACTAATTCTATTTTTGACAAGGTGAACAATTTTTCTCTTTTGGTCGAAATACACAAGGGGAAGAATATTTTCTTGCTTTCTTGTGTTCTTGGCATTAATAGCACCTAAAAGAAGTGCAAGATCAAGTCTTGTAGCTTCAAACCATTGCCTTTACACAATACTTTAAAAGAGAGCTAGCAATCTCTATTTAAGCCATCTTTGCAAGTGTGTGTGTGAGAATAGAGGGAGTGGCGTAAAAGATTGTTCCTTGGCATTGGTGATCAAGATCTAAGGCGGATAAAGTCATCTTAGTTTCTAGTCATCACCAAATTCAAGATTTAAAAGGCATCAAAAGTTGTAAGTTGTAAAAACCCTAAAATTGCATGTTTCGATTCTTGTTATGGAATTATTTGGCATGAATGATTGTTTTTCATCGTTTTTCCGCAGCACGATTACCATGAAAATATCATGTCATATTCCATCAGTGGTATCAGAGCCTAAACATGCTTATTTTAGTGCTTTAGATGCATGAAAAATTAATTAAAAATCTTTATTTTGAAAACATGCAATGCTGAAATTTTCTGTTTTGAGTTTTTTGCATTGTTTTGGTGTAAAAACGATTTTAATTTATTAGATAGGTATTATAATTAATATGACATGTTAATATACTATCCTAAGATGTTCTAGGAGCTGTTAATGGTCGGATTTAATTAATAATACCTGATGGTACATGTTAATATTAAAACTAGGTGCTAGTTGGCATGTTAATTGTTAGTTTAACAACTAGTTTTCAATATTAAATGTAAAAACGATTTTGGAATGTTTGTAAGTGATTTTTAAAGATTAAATATCAGGTCTGGACATATTGAAAATTTGGTTTTAATTCTGGTCCATGACAATTTAATTAATTAACTTTAAAATCACTTAAAACTATGACTAGTTTGTGTTTGTTACATGTTTAATCAACATTATTTGTTTTGTTTTGATTAAAATGGTAAAAACACATTTAGATCAGATTGGTACAGAATATTAAATCAATATTTATGACCTTATTTAAATTATTAAATGACTCATAAAATTGATTTAAGTGTTTGTGCATTTTATGGCATTTCATAAGCATTAAACAACTAGTTTTTGTTGTTTGTTTGTTTTTGCATGAATGCCGTGTACTATATATGTGTTCTTCATGATTTTATATTTTTAATTCATGTTAGCACATATTATATGTATTTTTAATGTTTATGGGCTATATGACATAAAATTAAAAATGAAAAAATTGGAAATTATACTAGAGTTGATTTATAGCACAAATCTAACTAGTTAGTGTTTTGGGCTTTTAAGAGAACTTATTCAATAAGAGGATTTAGTCCATTGGGCTTTGGCCCAGGCCCATCACGGGGTCTTATCTTAAAGGTTCAAGTACACAATTTCCATTAATGGGCTTGGCTAAATTAAATAAAATTGGACTTTGTTTTATCCATGAATGTTATGTATATTTATTTGCTAGTTTGGTGTGATGAATGGATATACATGGTGCATTTATGGGCCCTGGGTTTTGTAATTAAATATGGCCTACGAGCCATTATATTTTGTTGTAAAAGTTTCATTTATTTCTTAGAATAGAATATACTTGAAGACTTTGTAAATCAAGATGAAGCCCACCGGAGTGGAGAAGCCAAACTCGAAGATTCTTATGTAATAGTATAGAATCTTAGTTGTAGGTTTTTGGGCCCATGTTTGTCACGCTTTACTTTATGCAATTATTTATATGTGCATGTTATGTATGAATGACAAAGCGTATGCCATGTAAGCCATAATAAAATGAATCCCTAAAAATAGTAAGTCACAAAGTTGCCTTCCTAATTCGAAACATGTCAAGGCATCGATCATCGGTCACGTAGACTAGGAGTCCTAAATGTACCCGATTATCTTTGTGAGGCATGGGTTGTGGATGTAGGTTGGACTTAACATGGAAAGGGATGCCCGAACCTAGGCAACTAATAAATGGGTTTGTGCTATAACATCTTAAAATGTTAGCCTATTTGATTCAAGAGTCATGTACGAGGCATGATTGGAGTTTTCCTACCTAAGTAACTTAACTTGTTAGGTGTACAAGCTCAGCTTGACTAATAAGTTGTTGTGAAAAGTGGATCTTGGCCCACATTAAATCACTAACGTGAATTATTTAAAGGGATATTAATTCGGTTTGTGGGATCATAAATAAGACCTCATTTAATCTTGCTAAATTTTATTGTAGATTGAAAATGGCATCTTCAAACAACAATTTCTCATTGCGATTGGTCCTTGAAAAGGACAAATTGAATGGCACCAATTTCATAGACTGGTCTCGAAACTTAAGAATAGTTCTTAAGCAAGAGAAAAAGTCGTATGTTTTGGATGCACCCTTGCCTGAAGAACCTGCTAGGAATGCCTCTGCGGTCCAAAAGGAAACTTTTGAGACAAAGAAGAGGGACTCCAATTATGTGACTTGTTTGATGCTGGCCACAATGGTGCCTGACTTGCAAAAGCAATTTATGGATCAAGAGGCTTATGCGATCATGGTGCACCTCAAGGAGATGTTCTAAGAGCAAGCTCGTCACGAGAGGTTCGTGACAACAAAGGCTTTAATTTCTTGTAAGATGGCTGCGGGTACTCCTGTTAGTACCCATGTACTCAAGATGAAAGGGTATCTTGATACTCTTAAGAAGCTTGAGGTACTAGTGCCAAAGGAATTGGCCACTGACTTGATCTTAGGATCATTGACTGATGATTATGATCCATTTGTGATGAATTATAACATGCATGCAATGAACAAGTCAGTCACTGAGCTTCATGGGATGCTAAAGAGAACATTCGAAAGACCAATCCCGTATTGATGGTTCAATGAGGCATTAAGAAGGGACCCGCTAAGGGAAAGGGAAAGGGAAAGGCAAAACCCAAGAATGACCTGGCTCGGTTCAAGTCAACTGGGAGTGTACCTCAGGCCCAATCCAAGCCCAAGGTGCAGAAGCTCAAAGAGAGTGAGAGCACTTGCTTCCATTGCAACAAGATAGGGCATTGGAGGAAGAATTGCGCTCTCTTCAAGAAAGAACAAAAGAAGAATGGAGCTAAAGCGTCTGGTTCTGGTATTTTTGTTGTTGAGATTAACCTTTCTATTTCTACCACTTGGGTATTGGATACCAGTTGTGGTTCTCACATTTATTCAAATGTGCAGGGGCTAAGAAATAGGCAGTTACTTGGGAAGAATGAAGTGGACCTCCGTGTGGGGAATGGAGCACGAGTTGCTGCCATAGAGATAGGCGACTATCAACTCACTTTACCTTTTGAACTTTGTTTAGTTTTGAAATATTGTTATTATGTGCCTGCCATGAGCAGAAACATTATTTCAGTTTCTTGTTTGGATTTAGATGAATTTGATTTTGTTATTAAAAATGGCAATGCTCATATTCGTCGCCAAGGCATTTCTTATGGCAATGCCATGTTACAAAATGGCCTTTATATCCTTGATTTACAAAACAAAGAGTCCATATACAACATTAATACAAAGAGGGTTAAATCAAACGAATTAAACCCTACTTACTTCTGGCATCGTCGTTTAGGACATGCAAACGAAAAATGCATTTCAAGACTCTACAAAATTGGAGTGCTTGGGTCATTCGACTTAGAGTCTTATGACACATGCGAGCCATGTTTGCATGGAAAAATGACAAAGAGTCCTTTTAACAAGAAAGGTGAGAGGACTAATGACTTATTGGAACTAATACATACCTATGTATGTGGACCTTTAAGTACACAAGCTAGAGGTGGTTTTAGCTACTTCGTGACATTCACAGATGACTTTAGTAGATATGGCTATGTCTGTCTAATGAAGTACAAGTCTGAAACTTTTGAGAAATTCAAAGAGTTTAAGAACGAAGTAGAAAACCAACTTGGTAGAAGTATAAAAGCCATTCGTTCAGATCGAGGTGGCGAATACTTAAGCCAAGAGTTTGACAATCATCTAAAAGAGTGTGGTATTATTTTACAGCTCACTCCTCCTGGAATACCGCAATGGAATGGTGTGTTCGAAAGGAGAAATCGAACTCTGTTGGACATGGTTCGATCTATGATGAGTCAAGCTAATCTTCCTATCTCTTTTTGGGGTTATGCATTAGAAACTGCTGCGTTTCTATTGAACCGTACTCCAACTAAAGCAGTTGAGAAGACACCATACGAGGTATGGACTGGGAAAGAACCCAATATGTCTTTTCTCAAGATTTGGGGCTGTGAAGCATATGTTAAGAAATTAACATCTGACAAACTAGAGTCCAAATCCACTGTCTGCTTGTTTGTGGGTTATCCCAAAGAAACAAAGGGATACTACTTTTACTCACAAGTCGAGAACAAAGTATTTATTGCTCGCAAGGCTGTTTTCTTGGAAAAGGAGTTCCTTCTAAAGAAAGACAGTGGAAGTAAAGTAGAACTTGGAGAAATTCAAGTGCCACAAAATCCTATAGAGGATGAGTTGGAATGGGATCAAGTTCACAACCAATTGTGGAACAAGAACCCATTACACAAGAACCTAGAAGGTCTGGTAGGGTACATCGGGAGATTAAGAGATATGGATTTCTAATCACCGATAGTGACACTATTGAGTTAGTAGATCGTGAGGATCCTACTACCTACCGAGAAGCTATTGAGAGCCCAGACTCGGAAAATTGGCTTGAAGCCATGAAATTCGAGATGCAATCAATGTACGATAACCAGGTTTGGACCTTGGTTGATCCACCGGAAGGTGCTAAGGTAATTGAATGCAAGTGGCTATTTAAACTCAAAGCTGATAAGACCTACAAAGGTAGACTAGTAGCAAAAGGTTATTGACAAACTCATGGTGTAGACTATGACGAGACCTTTTCTCCTGTAGTCATTCTCAAGTTCATTAGGATCTTGCTTGTCATAGCTGCATATCATGATTATGAGATATGACAAATGGATGTCAAAACTGCTTTCCTCAATGGAAATTTACTTGAGGATGTGTATATGACACAGCCTGAAGGTTTTGTTAATCCCAAGCATCCTAAGAAGGTTTGCAAGCTTCAAAAATCCATTTATGGATTAAAGCAAGCATCCGGAAGTTGGAATCTTCATTTTGATGAGGCTGTCAAGGAATTTGACTTCATCAAGAATGAAGATGAGCCTTGTGTGTACAAGAAGGTTAGTGGGAGCATAGTAGTATTTCTAGTCCTATATGTAGACTACATCCTTCTCATTGGGAATGACATTTCAACATTGCAAAAGGTTAAGCAATTGTTGGGAAAATGTTTCTCAATGAAAGACTTAGGTGAAGCCAAGACAATACTTGGTATTCGAATCTATAGAGATAGATCGAATCGGCTTTTGGGACTAAGTCAAGAAAAGTACATAGATAAAGTACTAAAGCATTTTAGCATGGGAGACTCAAAGAAAGGGTACATACCTTTGGCTTTGGGAGTTCCTTTGACTAAAGAACAGTGCCCTAAAACCAAAGAGGAAAGGGACAACATGAGTAGAATCCCATATGCATCTGCTATTGGATCTATCATGTATGTTATGCTATGTACTAGGTTGGATGTTGCTCATGCACTAAGTGTAACCAGTAGGTTTTAGCAAGACCCTGGTGAGAAGCACTGGTCTGCTGTAAAAGGGATTCTGAAGTACCTACGAAGGACTAAGAATCACTTCTTGGTGTATGGTGGTCAAGAAGAGCTCGTCATACAAGGTTATGCCTATGCTGCTTTTCAGACCAGCACTCAGGATTTTAGATCGCAATTTGGGTTTATTTTTGTTTTGAATGGTGCTGCTGTCAGCTGGAGAAGCTCGAAGCAAGAGACCGTTGCCAACTCAACTACTGAATCTGAGTATATTGCAGCGAGTAAGGCTGCAAAAGAGGCTGTTTGGATTAAAAATTTCATTTCTGGATTAGGAGTGGTCCCAAGCATCCTAGATCCATTAGAAATTTTTTGTGACAACAACGGGGCCATCGCATATGCCAAGGAGCCCCGATCACACTAGAAATCCAAACACATACTCAGGAGGTACCACCTGATCAGAGAAATCATTGATCGTGGGGACGTCAAGGTTAGTAAGATAGCAAGTGAAGACAATGTAGCAGATCCTTTGACGAAACAGTTGCATCCAAATCTGCTTGAAGCTCATTTGAGAGCATTCGATCTTAGGGCTATGCCCAATTCAGACTAGTTCTAGTGAGAGATTGTTAGAGTAAGCCCTAGCCCCAATGCATTGTAATAAAACACTTTGAATTAATAAAATGAGGCATTTATTTTATCTTTTGTATTTCTGTGCATATCAATTGATAGAACTATCCAAGAATGTCGTTTCGGTTTAAGTTATTATGTGTGAGGCACATGGTTGTAAGACCTTGAAACAAATGAGACTTCATTCTAAACATCCCTAGTCAGTCATTGTTATGGGAATAACAATGAATTAAGACTAGTATGCTCTCTCTGATATTATGAGTTCTGTCTTACGGATCATTAGGACAAGAGTGTCAATCAGAGATCATAGATACATGTTAAAGAACATGGTATATGGATACGATCCGTTCATGAGAACACTACATGGTACAAGTCATAAGTGTTTCTCATATGCAAGTTTTGTATCGGAGTTCTTAGACCTAAAATCTCTATGAAACTCTTTATGAATTACTGTGTACTTTGACATACACCTAACGTGCTCATAATAGAGTGACAAGTACGGGTATGATTGGGTATGCATTGATTCATGTTAGAGAGCATGAGAGAAGTGAAGGGATTACTCCTCTCAATAAGAGAGAAAATATCATCGGCCACTTGATTAGTGAACTGAGAAGTGTATGGCCATACCAAGATGAAATAATGAGTAATCATTATTTATCTGAGAGTTCAGTGTCACTGAAATATCAAGAAAGGAATTAATATATATAAGGATGACTAATTTCATGCCTTATATTAATTTTGATATTTATAGGTAAGGGACTATGCAAAATTGCATTAGGTCACTATATATCATATGCATTTTCATTTAATTTGGAATGCTATAATATCTTGCTAGAGAATATATAAAGCCTTTGAATTAATTTATTAATTCATTGACAATATTAAATGGACCTATAGGATCACACACAAAGCATTGGGCTTAAAATATTTAAATAGTGTATTGGAAATTAATTTGGACTTTTATTTAAAGTCAAATTAATGCATAAAATGGGTAAACAGATTTTTGCCTAAAACAGCTAGGCAAATCTATAAAAACAATTTTTTTGCCTAAAACAGCAAATATGTCAAACAAGTTTTTTGCCTAAAACAGATGTTAACAGTTGTTACACGAGAAAAATTTATTGGCATATGCTAGTTTTAATTTCAATTAATTAATTATCTATGTATAATTAAGTTAATTGAGTATTAAATTCTAAATTGTATTTAATCAAAATATAATACTTGAGAGGGAATTAATGTGGCCAAAATTCGACAACCAATTAATTCCAAAATAAGTTTATTTTGATTAAATGACTAATGCCATTTAAATTTGAAACCTAATAGAGTTTGAATTAATTTAAATCACTTAATTAGGAAGTGATGGAGGCTGAATATATTCCTAATTCTAAGGAATTTTGGTATGACCTATCTTTCCTAAATTAATGATATAAATTAATTAATTCTATTTTTGACAAGGTGAACAATTTTTCTCTTTTGGCCGAAATACACAAGGGGAAGAATATTTTCTTGCTTTCTTGTGTTCTTGGCATTAATAGCACCTAAAAGAAGTGCAAGATCAAGTCTTGTATCTTTAAACCATTGCCTTTACACAATACTTTAAAAGAGAGCTAGCAATCTCTATTTTAAGCCATCTTTGCAAGTGTGTGTGTGAGAATAGAGGGAGTGGCGTAAAAGGCTGTTCCTTGGCATTGGTGATCAAGATCTAAGGCGGATAAAGTCATCTTAGTTGCTGGTCATCACCAAATTCAAGATTTAAAAGGCATCAAAAGTTGTAAGTTGTAAAAACCCTAAAATTGCATGTTTCGATTCTTGTTATGGAATTGTTTGGCATGAATGATTATTTTTCATCATTTTTTCGCTGCACGATTACCATGACAATATCATGTCATATTCGATCAATATGCTCCTTTGCTGATTGTAAAATTTTACCAAATGAGCAAAAACATGCTCACAATCGTAGTAATTGGCATCATCCGGATGCCTTTCATAACATTGTTGATACTCTCAGCAATATTTGTTGTCGTATTCTCATATCGATAACCATCATACTCGGACAATTTCTAATGCTTTAAGGATATCCTTATTGCCTAGTTATAGAAATCTTGGTCAAGGTCTTTGATATTGTACATCAGCTGCTTCAACTTGCACCTTTGAAATTGCACACCTACACAAGTGTGGATTATTATTATATGATAATGTAATTGATTTAAATAAATAACATCAAAAATTTGTACTTTTACCAACCTTGTAAGGCAAATTTTTGTATTGTTGTGTTCTTGTGGTGCGTGTTATAGTTGCTGACGAAATGCTACAAATAGAACTTGTGAAAGGATAGAGGTTCCTTCTACCCACTTCTTTCATCTCAAAATATTGCCATTATACCGGCATGTCAATTTGATATTACTTTGATACCCACACATTGAGTGACATGTTTTTTAAGCATCGATAAGAACCAAGTCCAACTTGATTTATTCTCAAACTCGATAATAGCAAAGACAACTGGGAACAACATACTGTTACCATTAATTCAACTTGCAATAAGAAGTGTCTGTTGGAATCTTCCAGTCAAAAAGGTACCTTCAATGAATAAAATCGACTTACAGTGAGCCAATCCATCAATGGTAGGTTTAAAACTCCAAAAAACTCATTGAAATTGCTTAACAGTGGGGTCTTAAATTTCTTGCACCACAAACTTGTAAATAGTTTCATAATTGTAAGTTTGTAAAGCAATTAAAAAACATCGCAACCTTTAATAAGACTCAACATAATTACCAAATATAGACTCAGTGGCTCTCGTCTTTGTGTACCAAGCCTTACGGTGCAATACTTCAAAATTAAATTATTGTTTAATAGAAAAAATAATAACATCAATAGGTAGGGTTGATTTTTTACTTAATATGATGCAATTGCAAATAATTTGAGAGTTTAATTATCTGTGATCCATTGATACATTAGCAGCAAGGCATGAATGTGATCCTTAAAACTTTGTGATAGTCCAGAAAGGGCTTTTGCCTTTTTTGGTTACTCTTAACCTCCATCTGTAGCTATCATCAGCTTTAGCGCACTTAAAACCCAGTAATGTGGCTTGGGTTTAACAACTATGAAGTCCACATTTCTCATTATTGAGTACTTTTTCACGCAAAATTTTAGTTCATCATTACTGTGAAAAACATAATCGATCAATAAATCGGAGATACCGTCCCAAGTCTTAAAGTGAACATCTTCAAAAATATCAACTTGTGATGCATTGAAATTAATTTTTAAGCAGTGCTCTAATGGAAACACGAAGTTGGCCTCACTTGTCTCATCAATTGGATGCATGGATGCTAAGAGACTAGCATGTTGAGTATGATTAGAATCCTCGCCATGGCTAGAAATGCTGATTAGGAGCCACATCTGGCACCTGTTGAATAGAAGGTCATTGATTGATATCTGGAATATGGAAAACAAAATGACGTTGACTATTAGGTTGACTGTCATCAGATATATGGAAAATAGAACGTCATTGACTGGCATTTGGGACATGGAAAATTGAACGGCGCTGACTGTTATGTTTTGTACTATGACTTCACTCTGCACCTATTCCCTCAACAAAATTTCTGTTAGTAGAATAACCTCCCGATCTATTTCTAAAAAGTTATTTACTAAGAAAATCACCAACCCTTTGTCTCATTGACCGCCTAGATTAACTCATTCGAGCAAGAGGCACATGGCTAACCGATCGGCGTAAATGACCCTATCCTGAATTGACACTAGCCTCCATTCCAACTAACTCACCATCCCGTCGACTAACAGACTGTCTTGGCTTACTAGGAACATCATCACCTCGATGGCTATATGATCATCGTTGTGCACTTTCACCAAAATTTTGTAATACATCTCTGCCAAAATTAGATTGAGAGAACATTTCAATATCTTGATGATTGATGGACTATTTTGGCTGACTAGGACCAATTTCATTAACACATTAATGATAACTTGCCTTGATGTTTTCGTTTGCAATGCCTCACTTGTAAATTGATATTTATGTGCATACATGGGTCGATTAGCTCTTGCATCCCCTCACCAACAATAATAATTAATTCCACCAAGTTTTAATCATCATATCTCCTTAGATTATCATATATTGCATCTATGTCATCGTCATTCGTCAAATCGATCGATGTCTAACATAACGATTCTCGTTGTACATTGGACTTTTTTACATAATTCTAAAAATTACGTTGTTAATACCTAAATTCAATTTAACATGAATTTTATGGACCAATTAAGAAAGAATTAGTTTATTTTTAACTCTCAATCTTCTTATAATGGCATTTTGATCGGATACGTCATATTGAAAATCTGACACTTCATAACTTATTTCTTCTCCCGTGTGTAAATAAAAGTCGATATATGTTGATGTCTTTTAATTACCTACAAGTGAAAAAAAAATTTCATTAAAACCATCTTTTTATATATTATGTAATAAAACCATTTTATGATATAACATGTAATAACACATTAATATTATTATTAAACTTACAGATACTTACGTTACAAAATATTGTTGTACTTTACTGTCAAACGTTCTAAAATTACAAATGCAAACATAACAAAATATTGTTAAACTTTATTATGTACATTTTCAAATTTTACAATATAACTTTATCGAACTAAAATTAGCATTAATATTTTGAAAGTTTTATATTATATTTTACAAAATATCACTGTAATAAAAAAATAAATTGTGGTTAAAAAAATACACTCATCATGAAATTTTAATAATAACACATTATTCTTAAGTTATTAAAATTTTTTAAATAACATTTAATATAAATAGAATAAATAGTTGCAAATATTCAAAACAATTAATCATATATAAATCATACTTTTTATTGTTTTCGTAAGCAATACTTCAAAATTGACTAAATTTCACTAATATGATATTTATATTCACCATTTCATGTTTTCAATTACAAATTAAATTTACACTTATTTTTATTTAATTTTTTTTTAAAATAATTTTAAATTTATAAAATATAAAAAATATAATAATAATAATAATAATAATAATAATAATAATAATAATAATAATAATATTCTGCAATTTAAATTTATTAAGAAATTGAAATGTTTAAGAATTTTTTTATGAGATTTTAAAAAAGTGAACTTAGAACGATAAATTTACCATGTTAATATTTATTTTTAGATAGTGAGATTTTAAGTGAACGTATATCTGAATTTGAAGGAACATTTATTTAAGTAACATTTTTTAAAAAAAATTAAAAAAATTAGGATGTGTCAGAAATTAATTGAAAAAATGGGATGAATTTCAATCCCGCAACTTCTTGTTGTAGGATTAAATATGGGCTCGCATGTCTAACTTTTTTCAGTGATTGTGAAAAGTGTTAGACATGCATTGTGGGTTTCAAAATTCACTCTATTTTTTCAATTAATTTATGACACATCCTAATTTTTAATATTTTTTAAAATATTATTTAAATAAATTCGTTTCAAATTTGGATATACGTTCACTTAAAATCTCACTATTTAAAAATAAATGTTAACATGCTAAATTTATCATTCTAAATGCATTTTTTAAAATCTTATGAAAAAATTCTTAAACATTTCAATTTCTCAATAAATTTAAATCGCATGTAATATATATATATCCTACTGAAAGTCACTGCCAAATGGGACTATTACACAAAATATAATATTAAATATTTTAGTTATAAATATTTACGGCTAAACCGGTTCAGTTTCATACATTTTCAGTAACATTCATAATAATTATAACTTCCATTTTATATAAAATATATAGATATATCACAATATTTAGATATAATAATACTAACACATATTCATTTATATTTTTCAATGGTTACCTACATATATATTAAAATAAATAAATATACCAAAATTAATAATATATCTTATTGTAATAGCTATGCAATTGTGGTCCTCTTAACTTATTGATTGTGAATTTCAATTTACTGTTGCATTTTAGTAAATAAAATAAATATCATTATAAAAGCAAATTAAAATTGAACATATAAAATCACAAATAAATAAATATAAAATTTATTGATATTTCGTGATAACACTCAAAAAATATTATTGATATGTGAAAAATATATTTTCGAGTTAATGAAATTGCAATACCAATCAATTGCAAAATGTATTGCAATTTATATGAATTCAACGTCCCGGTGCTAGCATTTATATACACATTTGCAGAGATTTTTTGCAATGTAGGAATGATGAAAATATTGATTTTTCCTGATTTCGCTAAACAGTGCAATAATTTCAGTGTTACTACTAGACCTGAAACCGCTGCTTGACATAACTGTTTTAAAGTTATTGTTAGATCTGAACCCACTATAGCAGGCAATGTTTCAGGTCTGACAGGGATACTAAAACCGCTGCACTATTCAATGGGATTAAGCAAAATTTGACTTTAGTTGCGTGGGACCCACAATTTGAAACTGCTGTCATATGTATCGATTTTCTAAAAAATTCCAAATTTGTAAATAAAATCTAACAAACTCCATTTTTTATTTCTATTTTTGAAATAACATTATTAAACAAAATATCCTTTGGGAAAGGGGCAATTTCCAATAATAATAATAATAATTATTATTATTATTATTATTATTATTATTATTATTATTTTGTCAATTTCAATTTTTGTCCTTTACTTTTAACTACTGGCTTTGAATTAAATTTATCTATTTTAATATTGTTTTTTCCAAAATATAGCTCTCTTAATTTAAAATTCTGTCTACTCTAACATAAAACAGCTAGTGTGTGTGTATGTATATATATATATATATATATATATATATATATATATATTAAACCTAAATTAATATGCACATAATTATAAAACTATTTAAAATACAATAAGATCTAAATTCTGAAAAAAAATTCAATTAGATGTAAATAAATAACAAGGCAAGGAATAAAAGAAAGAGAGAAATTCTTATGAAATAATTTTAACATTACAACGATTATTTCAAGATTATTGGCAACATCTCAATTTTTTTAACCGCGTAAGAATAGTTATTTCAAATTCAAACTATATTTTCTGACAAAAGTTAAAAAATAGACTTAATACATAACTAGCCCCTTGAACTTGTAAACATTTGTCATCCCGACCTCTTAACTTATATGTTTTCCATATAGATACTTATAGTTGAAAATTTTAATGATACTAAATACCTCAGGCTAAATAGTCGTCCTATGTGGCAGAAAAATAGATAATGTAGCATTTAAAGGTGTATATCATGCGTTGTAGGAGCGTGAAGCACCCATTTTCCCCCTTTCCCAATGGTAAAATCCCTAACCCCATATAAAACCCATTTTTTGCTTAGTTACATACTCAATTTTCATCTTCTTCTACCTTTATCCATTGTCAAAGCTGCTAAAAATTTTTGTCTGCTATCACAAGCAAAGAGAGCACCAAGAAACTACAAAAAACTATAGATGGAAAATATTTAAGATTGTCATTGTCATGAAGCAGCTAAGTTGCGCACATCATGGAGGGCATTGAACCTAGGAAGGAGATTCTTCGGTTGCCAATGTTATAGGGTCCATTTTCTTCTGATTTGCTAAGATTGTTTTGATTTATGGTTAACTTGAAAAAAAAATTATTTTGGTGGATATTTTTTGAGAAGAACATAATTCTCTATTTTCGTAGGATGTAAATGCTTGCAAGTTCTTCTCATGGGTTGATCCACCCATTTTCGATTATTACAAACATGTAATGTTTAGATTTCTTCGAAGATTGAGAGAAATGGAACAAGAAGTTGGTACTGGTAGGAACCAAAACAGGGGAAGGAGAAATTGTTGTTTTTGTTATTTTGTGGTACTTGTGCTCGTATTTGTAATTGGATTATTGATTTAAGTTTATTTATGTGACAAATTTAGATTATTAGTGTAGGTATTGTTGATTTTGGATTAATGTAACAATGCTAATAGGCCCTTTTGATAAATGGACAAAACTTTGCTCAATATTGTTCTTGTATTTTGGGTGTTGCCCTTATACTGATGTATATTATATTGAATATTTAGCATAGAGATGAATTGATAAATTGACCAAAAGTATAATACCAACAGAGTGTTAACAATATTATATTGAACAAGAACATATTGTTAACAACAATCTAAAAACATACATGAAAATAAATTACTGTTCACAATAATCCTAAAACATACAAGATAATAAACTATTGTTAACGGCATTCAAAAGTCATAATTGTTCTGCATTTCAAAAAATAGACTACTAATGTTTAGCATTTCTCTATAAATTATCATATGCATGCAATTCTATTGTTTACTGTGAGGCTTGAGCAGTTTGCCTAATGTCCATTTATGCTTGAGACTTGATCATATCTGCATAATCATACAGCCTCGAGAATTCCAATTTGTAGTCCCCTAAAAATTACCCAATCACCTTTATCTTAGCTATTGCACAGATAGTTTTACCAACATAAATAAAAATTCTTCTTGTAGTAATTGTTGCATCTGCCATAACTTAATATTAGGCTAACTAATTATCATCTTTTTGTACTTTCTTGCCATAAATTTTGTGTTAAAGGCCTTATTTCTGTTAGATCTGGCTCTATGCTACCTAAAATGTGCCATTCACAGTTGTGATTTAAGCACACTGCCCTCGCTCTACTCTTCTCATTTGGCTTTAGTTTTATATTCACCCCTCTCTCTACTGCATAATCTTGTAAAGCCAACCTAAACTGATTTGCATTCTCAAATATCATTCCCATCTCAAATAAAATAACCCTATAAGCGGGAACATAATACATCCTACTTCTAAATCTCCTAGGTGGCAACTCCCTTGCTTTATCTTCACTCCCGTTTGCATTATCATCACTACATTCACTGCTAGGATCACTACTGTCGAAAAAGTCTTCATCCCTGGTTACTTTTCCAGTATATCTTTACCTTCTATGCTTGTTAATACTCTCAAATCCAGCATTTACCCTAACAGGACCCTATGGTAACTCATCAATATTTACTCTTGTAGAATTTTTTTTATCTAACTTTGCATTTAATTTAGCCCTCCTAGCTTGCAACACCTCTTCATCTAAATCACTTGCCTCCTCTTCAAAAACCTTATCTTCATCATACAGATCTTCATCGATCACTTGAAAAGTCCCCAATGTCTTCATCATCATAATCTTCATCTTCAGATTTAGATCCCAAATTACCTAACTTAATATACTTATATTCAATAGTGTCATCATTTACTCCAACCTCAGATTCAACCCTTCTTCTTTCCCTCTGCCTATCCCTTTTCTTTCTAACATGCCTATTGCACTCTATTACAACTTTTTTGCCTTTATTAATGGTTATTGAATTAATGCCACTAACCTTACTGGCCTTACCAGTATTTATACGAACATTTCTCCTTGCAACTTTAGTTACCTTAATTCTTTATGCATCAGATGGACCACATGTTTTACTAGTGGGGTCCACACCAATAGAATTACTACCCCTATCCTCATTTTCGTCATAAATAATTGTTGTCTACTGTATGTACTAAGTGCACATCCATCCTATCACCATCTTTTAGTTGACTTGTTAGTTCTAACACATCATTGTTATATTTAACAATATGAAAAAACCTACTTTGGTTCGCAGTACATGTATATACGTACATATTGTGGTATCCTATTGTTTTTGCCCATTTATGACATCTCATTATATGTAATTTGTCCACATCACAAATTGCATCTTCATCATGCATGAGTCTATTTACATAACTCGGCAGTGGGTCCTTAACGAGTTATCCCCCATGATGAAAGAAAATGATGACAATTATAGGTGCCATTTGTGTTCCAGTAAACGAAAGATAACTACAAAAAAAATATACAAAAAAGATTTCGTCAACAAAGGAAACCAAATATGGATTTACAAACAAATCCTAATATTTTCCCCAAATCACAAGAATACCATTTCTTTCTCTGCTTTCATAAAATAAAAAATTAAAAAAGTATTTACCTTGATAATGGCTTCCTCCTATACCAATGTCGTTATTTTACTTCATTGAAATCATGGATTATTGTTGAATATTTGCTTTTTGAAGGGAAATGTATCAAAATCATTGTTAATGATCATGAACAAAGGTGGAAAGGGAAGTGAAAGCAAGAGCGGTAGAGTCGAGAGAGAGAGAGAGAGGAAGAATGAGAAAAAATATCTCACCTATCATAACTTACACCCAATTAAATGAAAGTCATGTGTCTCTTTTATATTTGTTAAGTATTACATGTCATCCACGTCACGCATTTGAATTGCAGGCACAACGACCAATCAACCTAAGGTATTTAGTGTTATTAAAATTTTTAACTATAAGTGGCTATATGGAAAACATATAAGTTAAGGGGCCGGAATGATAAATGTTTATAAGTTCAGGGGGCTAGTTATGTATTAAGCCTAAAAAATATTTCGTTTCATAATCTTATTCATATTTTTTTTTATTTTGTCTTAAAATATCGCTTATTTCTTTTTACATTATGATTAATTTATAAATTATTTATTATATCCTTATTGAATGTTATCTTATTAATTGTAATTTAAAATTGTCATTTTATGTTATTAACCATGATATTTGTAGTTTTAATAATATTTAATTAATTATTTTGTATTTAAAATGGATATAATAGAAAATTTATAAAAAAATTATCTACTAACTATAGTAAATATAATTTCTTAATATGCATAAAAAATAAAAGTCCATAAAAATTATAGAATAGAAACCACCACCAACAATCAGTTTAATAGCTATTATCCAAATAAAAAATATAAAAAAATTTAAAATTTAACTTTTTTAACGACGTTTTTATAATTAAACATTGTATGCAAAAAATAGTATTTGAAAGCAAATTACAATCATTACTAGTATTTATTTTTGTTTTTAAGTTTATTAAAACAAGTGGTAAATTAATTGAAGAGTTTCCATCTATAGCTTGGCAGCCAAGTCAATTTTCCATTTTTTCACAATTATGGTTCCCTAAGAAACTTAATTGCTGCCTTGTTTCCTAACCTGCAGCTTCGGCCAAAGGTCCAGTCAACCTAGGGCCCCACCTTTGATAAGATTATTAAGTCCGAACCTTAGGTTCGTCTACAAACTTGAGTTTCCCGCTCATTTCCAGACAGATAAAGACACTTTTTCTCTACAGTTCCACACGTCCACTTAGCTTACGCCGGTAGGGAAAGTTGAGAAGAGCATTATAAAGCTTCGCTCACACACTTCTTGTCTCTGTTTCAACATGGCGGGGTAAGCTTCTCTTGTCTCTGCATTGATTATTTTTTATAATTGAAATTCATATTGGTTCCTCATAAATCCACCAAAACAATCGACCTTTTAATGACTTAAAGATTTCTATTTCGTTGTGGGTTTTTGTTTAAGTTCATGGTTAAGGATTATATATGCATTTTTTTATCTGAAGATCGTTCCTTTGTCGAAATTTTTTGTGGGGTTCTTTTTGTTAATTCGTGGGAATGTCACATCTGGTGTTTCTCCAAATCGGTTTTTGAGGGATGGTTTTAGTTCATTTATTGGTATACGTTACAATGTTGATCGACGAAGATGGTTAAGTTGAATGTATGCCTTTTCAGAGATAGGCAGATAAAGAAACTGCAGAATGGGGAATATTGTGTTTTTTCGGCTTGATATTTGGAAATCTTCATAAGAGCGAGTAGGCAGATGATGTGTTCAAGGGTTTATGACAATTTCGTTGCATAAAAATATAATAAATAAAATGCTGGAATGCAATTAATAATTTTCTGCTAAATAGGATGTTAAAGTTTGTTGGCTTAATCTGCTTTCATATATTTAGATCCTACCTTGCAAAACTTGTATATTTTGTTTAGTTAATAGCAGCTCTCTCTCGGACCTTAAAAAAATAGAATTAATGGGCTTAATTAATCGCAGGAGGAGTTATTTAGGTAATGATTAAGTTGAGTAACAGGAGATCTTTTTTTTTTTTTTTTAAAAAGGAACTTTTCTACCTTGTACTGCTTCTACTGATAATCAATTACCCTTGAAAAGAAAATCCAGAACCTCGAGAGTGATTGAATTATTTAATTAATAAAGCATTAGCCTTGTTAGGTTGATTGTCAGTACATGTTATGTCTCTTGTTTTGCCCATGTTTTCCTTTATATAGTTATTGTTGTTTACTTGCTTTTTATAATTGGTTGAGCAAATGCTTATGTCTCTGCAAAACCAGTTCTGTGTCAAGACCATTGTTAGCCATGTCATTATTTGCCTAAATTAGAGTGGAATCTAATGCACCATGACACTTCATTGAGTATTCTTGGCAGTATGCAATTGATAGTAGCTTCTGTGTGCTCAGGTGTTTACATTTTGAAGCAAAAATTTGGTGCTACATTGCTCTCTTTAGCTAAATTATCTTTACTTTTAAAACTAAAGGTTACAGTTTGCTATCATTGCAGGTCTTGGCTGATTGATAGTAGAACAATTGCAAAAAAAGTGAAAAATCCCACTCAAACTGGTGCTGATCAAATGAAAGATTATGGTGCTAATCGTGAATGCCCAAATTGCCATCATCGTATAGATAACAGTAATGTAAGCTGCAAAAGTTTTATGTGCTTGCAGTGTTCTGCATTTCTCAATTGTTGTGCTTTTAAAGTTTGAACATTGCACAATTTAGTTCTTGCAATCTACAATGGAACTTTAATTGGCCATAGACTCTTGTGGCGCCTATTAGTGCCTTAACTATTTGGACTTTCTCCCGTTCAGGTTTCTTGTCATTGGCCTGGTCTGCCTGCTGGCGTAAAGTTTGATCCATCTGATGTAGAGCTCATAGAACACTTGGCTGCAAAAAGTGGTGTTGGAGACTTGAAACGTCACGCATTCATTGATGAATTTATTCCCGAACTGCATGAGGACAAAGGAATTTGCTATACTCATCCTGAAAATCTTCCTGGTTAGGAGCTCCAACTTCTTATATTACAACTTGATTTTGTTCAAAAGCCAAACCAGGCATATTGGCTCATGTTTCCTCTTCAGTTTATTGGTTGCTGTGTCTGCAGGTTCAAACACAACGAACCGCGTATGGATATTAGCTAAGAAGATTAACATAATATTGTTATCCTAAAATGTATAATTTTAGACCTCTTGAACAAAGCTTAGTCTTTGTTGCTTTCTTTAGCTTATTGTGAATTCATAACGATATATTTATATAAATAGATCTTCAGGTAGTGTGTTGGCTGCACTGCTTGAGTTTATTTAGCTTCAGTATTCCTTAATTGGTTGCTGTCCTCATACCCAAATCCAAGCTGAACCTCATATCAAGATAACAATAGTAGTTGATTTTTGAATGTTAGATAAATCAAACTATTATTCAGAACTTCCGATCACTTTTTCCAATTTTACTTTCAGGTGCTAGGAAAGATGGAAGCAGTATTCATTTTTTCCACAAGACAATTAATGCTTATTCTACTGGTCAAAGGAAGCGTCGCAAGGTCTGCAGCGATGGTAGTTCAAATACAGAGCAAGTTCGCTGGCACAAGACTGGCAAGACAAAACCTGTTGAAAATGGAGTTCTGACTGGGTATAAGAAGATAATGGTTCTTTATAGAAGTTCAAAGAAAGGATCAAAACCTGATAAATCGAACTGGGTTATGCATCAGTATCATCTGGGAACTGATGAAGATGAGAAGGGAGGAGAATATGTGGTTTCCAAAATTTTCTACCAACAGCAGAAGCAAATTGATGGCAATGATGATAGTCCTGTTACCGAGACTTCTGATATTTTAGCTCTTCAAACCAATCCAAGGACTCCCAACACAAATACTCCCAATCCCCCACGTCCGGAAAAATTCGATGCATGCGATGATGTTGCTGAAGATAACATATTCCATTCTTCTGAAAAGGTATGTGGCCATGTTAATGACATATAATATGTGAAGATTTATATAATGATAAATCCATTGAAGTTGTTGAGTGTAAGAATGACCTATGTTCAGAGGTTCCTGAAAAGAAAGAACACCTGCACTAATTTATGTTATTTATAGCAAATGATAGCTCAAATTCATATAATGTAATATGCAAAATGAAAGATATCTTGCATGGATTATTTTATATTATGGTTTAATGAATTTGATCATCAACCAAATTTGATTTTGTTCATCAGGAAGAAGCTGATGCCACTATACCTGCTGGTAAGGTTGAAGACAACTTGGGATGCTCAGCATGGCTTGCTGGTGAATCTCAGGCTGTAGAAGCCCCTGATTTCAATGGAATTGATGATTCCTTATTGTGCAATGAAATTTTCGACTCTGCTTCTCATTTTCTCAATAGTTCAGGAGCAAATAATGTGTCATATACTGGCATTGCTCGATGTACTAATGAGATGACTGGAAATAATAATGTACGTTATGGAGTTGCTGACCTGGAAAACCTGGAATTCGACATTCCATTTTCCCAGCTACCTGTAAGCCTCACCGATAATCCCAATTCATCAGTATGCTTATATTATTATCCAATTACTACGCGTATGACATTAACTTCTGATATGCTCTGCAGGATCTAGAGTTTAATTCTCAGGACAGTGTTTACGGTTGGCTAGATCGCTTATGAGCAAGATTAAAGAAGAAAACTCTTCCAAGGATGGCTTTAGCTCTTATCATTTTTATGCCTCTCCTAAGGATGGCTTTATCTCTTATCATTTTTATGCCTCTCAATTTGCTGCTGAAGCTGATTGGTTTTGCTATCATTTTGTTCAGCGGCATGTATAGAGATGGCTTTTGCTTGCTTTAAAAGCATGGGAATTTTCCTCTTCCAGGTTGAGGAAATATGGAGCTGAGGGGTTGTTAAGCATATCGGAAGTTCTATGTTGTAGAAATGGCTTCTTATCTTTTTGTGTTTGCCTTTGCGGGGTTCAGATATGGCGTTTATCCAATAATTTGTAAAGGGTTAATTGCTGTATTAAATGCCAGTGATATGTTATGGTTGCATGGAATCTTATTAAGGAGGAGATAATATATAAATTCCTGTCTAAATCAACTGCTGGTTAGATTGTTCACCTAAATTTATTGAAAATATCAAATTAGTTATTCAAATTTATTTAAAGTGTAAGTAATATATTTTGTACTATTGAAAATATTAAATTATTCTTTAAATTTATTAAAAAATGATGAATTATCTTTTTGTTTATTGTGTATTTTTAAAATTTTTTTTTGAAGTGACAATTGAGTATACAGAAAATAATCTAATATTTTAAACAAATTTAGTGGTAATTTAACATATAATTAGTTTAGGAATGGTGATAATTTAAGGTAAATTTATATATTAGCCATGTGAGGAGAGATGTTGAACGAGATTCATATTATTAACACAGAATTTGCTTAATTAAGTTTTGAATGCAGGATTATTTGGTGTCTACAAAAATAAAAGTAATTTACAATAGATATATTGAATCTAAAATTTGTTTTATACGTAAAAAATCAGATCTAAAATATATCTTGAAGAGGGATATTGTAATAAAAATTCATTAAAGAATGCACTCTGCGCGATCCATGCGTATATATTCCGAAACTGATATTTAATCAATGAAATACGTGAATAAATATAATTGTGCTAAAGTTTTTACTTAAAATTTCAGACAAAAATTAGACTAGATGAGAAAATAGTTTTTCTTGGCAACATATTCTTCTCTTGTGGTATATTTTTGTTTTGTGTCGAGACTCCATAAATATTTCAGTTGCTCCACATCGCTATTATATATATATAATAGCATGGATTTCATGAAATCTAAAGGCCACAGACCATATAAATTCAATTCAAATTGAATTTGTAATTATTTTTCTTTAATATTCAAATTTTCATTCTAAATGGGAGGGTGTTACGATAACATTTTGATTCAATTTATCTAAAAATAAAATAAAATTAAGCTACATATTATTTCACAAAATACATTTATATAAATTGTATTTAAATTTTATCCTCATCGTCAATTCAATATTTTAATATTGGTACTAAATAGGATACAGCCACAAGTTTCTTTCCATGCTTCGAATGTCAATGTCCTATGCTTAATAGGACGTACATGCACAGAGCATTTTTTTTGCTTTTTTCCTCTTGATTAAAGCTTGTTATTTATTTATTGTAAATAGATGGTTTGGTTTATTCTTCCAACTCTTATTATTATTATTTTTAACTATCTGTTAATCAAAATAATTCTTTTTCAGATATTTAAAAATATTTTATTTTTAAAATTCAAATCTAAAACTAGGGCGATTGGAGCACTATAATTTTGAGCTCGCCCATCACATGTCAATAATTTGTGATATTATAGAATTGAGTAAACGGGTGCAATTAAATAGACTTTTTTACCCTTCTTCCTATTTTTCTTAATTTTTTCTCATGAAAATCAAGATAGGTATAGGAAAGTATGGCAAACTATGATGTAATTACTGGAACATTTTTTATTGTTAGCGTATTTTGAAAGTTAATTTAAAAAATGGTGTGTTTTGATTAGAATTTGTTGGATTGGGGTCTTTTAGATCCCGTAGGCGGCAGAAGGAGCATTTGATCATGGGGCGCACAGAATATGAGTAATGGAATGCCTAATTCCACAGGCCATTCCTACGGATATGTTAAAGTGGGGTGCATCTCCATGGCAAAATGCAGAATTATTGATGGGCTAATTCTGTAGATTTGGGCAACCTGAACTCGCAACCCAGTCCTACGGGTTTAGGCCCAAAACTCGTGAATTCATATTGCGAAAAATTGTTTTTGCATTGTTTTTGAAACTCAATTCACAATTGTATGAAATATTTGCAGTTTGAGTGTGTGAGAAGAGAAAAAAAAAACCGTATTGAAAATTTTAGTGTATTATTAATTGTTATCGATATTTTTACTTTATATTATCAATATCTAGTAAGATTTCTTAATGTAAATATTTATAATTTGACACTTTTAATTTTAATTGTTAATATATTAATATTAGTTTAGTTTTGTATTTGATTTGGTAAATTACATGTAGCATAAAGTCAATAAAAAAATTTCGACAATACTAACATAAGAAGCAAGGTATTTTTTCAACTATAATATATATATTTATTTGTAATTTAGAATTAGATAATTTTAAAAAAATAGGTATTGATAATCCGTGGATTTTCAGAAAGAGATGAGTCGAACATGTGAGGAAGAGAATGGGCGCTGTCAAGGTTAGTGCGTGATTGGGAGACAAAAACGATCAGATTTATCTAGGTGGGAGACCTGCAAAAGAAAGCTTAGCCCCTGTCGGACTGGGCTTGAACTCTCCGATGATTAAGTCAGTTTCAAACTTTTAAAGAGAGAATACAGTGAAATAAGTTTTCCTGTATGTGTTTGTTTTTAGAAATGAACTTGGTATTTATAGGGGTGAAAAAATCTACTTGAGAGGCCTACTTTTCCTGTCAGAGTAGTTGGAGGCGCTGTGATTTTTTTTTTTTTGCGGTAGCGTGTGTCAGACACATTAGATAAGCTAAGGTCGCCAAGGCTGATCGGGCTGTTCAGTTAGATGGATTTTGACGTGCCTCTAGCAGTGTATCCGGGGCAAGCACAACTTGGGCCTCATTTTTTGGGCCTTTCAGCTAGTTTGGGCTTTGCTTCCTGTTGGCCCAGTTTACTTATGAAATATTGAGTATTATCATTTGTTGCCCTTCTGATGCTCCAATTGATAGATTAGAAAGTTTGGGGGGTCTTTTAGTGAGTTCTTTCATGAGTTGGCTACTTCTTTATGAAGCTTGTTGTAGAGATTTTTCAGTTAATACCTAATTGAATAATCTTTCTGTCTATTCGATCGAGTTTTTGGCGCGTGGATGCGCTTTTTCTTCAGGGCTAGCTTTTTATCTTTTTCAACTCATTTTGATTCCATTTAGTGCCTTTTCGAGAGTGGCTTTCATGGCCTTTAGATTTGATGAGCTTTTATTGAACTATATGTACCCTCTGCTTTGCAAGTCAGGTTTGTTGTAGCTTTTTCAAGCTAATGAAACTCTATCAAACGGTAATTCTAATTATCTTTGTTTTGTTTGTCTTTTAAATTTTCGTGCTTCCTTGGTGCTTTTGTAGGGGCTTTGCATTTTTGTTATTATTGTCGAGTGTTCCTACAAAAAGAGAAAATGGCGTATATATCCATACAATCATGTTATTTTTACCTATCTCGAGGGGCTGTCATTCTTGAAATTTTCCTTTCTTGGTGTTTTTGCTGCCTTTAGTGTGTTTTCTTTGCTTTTCTAGTTGTAATTGCCTTCTATACTTTCCGTTTGACATTTTTCTTTGCACCACGGGTTACGATCTGCTTGCGGTGTTTGTTTTCTTCTCATTCTTCATTCATGGTGATGCTTGCTTTCCCTTGAAAGAAAACACATTAATGTGAAATGTTAATTGAGGGGGATAGAGTTTTACCTTTGTTTCCTTGAGTTTTCTGATGGAGTCCGGTCACATTCGGCTTCTTACTTTTATCAGGTCAGATTTTTGCATTTTTGATGCTGCGTGGCCTTGGTTTCTTTACTAGGTTGTCCCTTCATCCTTGGTCCAGATGCGGTTCCTTTTGAATAATCTACGCTGGTTGTTTTCTCAACTTGTCTATTTTGGGCTTCTTTTTAAAGAGACTTAGCTAATCATAGGTAGTCAACTAGCTTGCCTTTGAATTTTTATCAGCCCCCTTTTTATGGCTTTTTCCTCCAATCTCTTATACTCCTGTGAACTAGCTTTCTGATCGGGTTTTTCCTTGATTTAGTAGCCACAAAGGGCATTTGTCATTGCATTTTTGGTGCGTATCTTGATCGAAGCTATTTTTGTGTCCTTATTATGCCTTGATCTGTCTTTTCGCATGGGCGTTCCTCTTTTGTTCCATGTGTGCCTTCACTTGGTTACTTCTTGGAGCAGCTTTTATTTTGAAACTTGCTTTCATTTTTGTTGGCTCGTACTTTAATATTTCAAGTGCTATTCTAATTTTTTTGCCTTGGCTTTTGCTTCTTCTTGAGTGAGTTTGGGTCTTCTTTCACTTTTATTTGCGAAGTGGCCTATTCGCGGTTGTCTCTGCATTTGATTTTTTGTGTTTACAAGGTTCCCAGTGGGGTAGGTTGATCATTCTGATCGTAGAGTTCTTTGACTCTTTTGCTTTAATTGCTGATGCTTTTTGGCTTCACTCAAGCTTTTTGGTTTTTCCTGAAGTGCCCATTTTCTTTGTTGGGCCTTTTTTTTATTTTTTTTGCTAGGTAAGATGGACCCATTTTGATGCCCTGCTGATTTCTTGCCAATCATTTATCTATATCCTATTGCTTTTTTTGCCGGGTAAGATGGACCCATTTTGATGCCCTGCTGATTTCTTGCCAATCATTTATCTATATCCTATTACTTTGCTTTTTCCCTTTTTTGAGGGTGTCCCTTTTAATGGAGTGTTGGCTAAGAGTTGAGCTCAGTTGGGAACTTTCCTGATCGGGCGAATTTTTGAATTAATTAATTTCATGGCCGATTTCTCCTTTTTGGCATTTTTTCAAAAGGACTGGGCTTGGTGCACAGGCCATTTGCCTTGATCACTCCTTTGAATCACTAAGCTTTGTATTTTTCCTTCTTTGAGGAGGTGGCGTTATTTAGTTGAAAGCCACGTGGGTGTTGTCATGCAGACAATAGATTCTAGTCGTGCGATCAGGCTTTGTGCAGTCGGGCCAAGCTTTAAATTCTTTATTTTGCCTTTTGAGTGGCGTCACTTCATGAGGCGCGAATAGTCGGCTGCTTTTAATGGCAGTGCTTCATTCTCTGTGCTTTTATAGCGGTGGTTTTTTTTTATCTGCTTTTAACGCTTCGATTTGGGCTCTATATTTATTGAAAGTTGCCACTTGGCAACCTTTATTAATGCCCTTAAAATGTTTTTCCTAGGAGTCTTATAAATAGGAGTTTTCCCTTTTTTTTTGAGAGATACTCCCACTTTTTTGGAACCTCTGCCTTTCCAGGAATGTTTCCTTTGAAGGCCTTCTTCTTCTTTTTTTTCTTCCTGATTTTAGGGAACCTCCTGGTGGTTTCAGACCTTCTTATTCCTTTGGGATCTTTCCATTTTAAGAAGATGAATGAACTTTGCTCCTTTTCATTTTTGGGACTTTCCTCTTTGCCTTTTGTTTTGCCCTCTTAAGGCTAAGTTGAGGGGCTTATTTTTCGATGTTGTCATGAAAACTTGTTCTTCAGATCTACACTTGTATACCTACAAGGGAAAAACACTCGTGCTGAACAATGGCTCAGTGGGGAGTAACAACAATGCAATCGACTTCTTGACAAAGTCACACATACAAATAATATAATATGATGATGAACGTTACATAATAGTATTTAAGAGCTAACATACCTTATCATATCACAACTCACACACATTCACAATAAAAGTTCCAAGCATTAAACAATATCGTAATACCATTTCTCAATTACGCTAACAATATTGCTAAGAGACATTGGCATTATAATAAAGCACTAAAACATTTATACTATTGATCACTCATCATAATTCATTAATTAAATCACTTTCATGTTATAAAATACATACACTTATAGTAACTGTCCCATACATTAAGGAGTGTTGCATTATCATTTATCAATCACACTGATAATATCACTAAGAGTCACTAGCATTATACTGAGACACTATGGCATTTACACTATTAATCATTGAAAGATAATTATCCATTTAATCACTTTCATTGCTTGAATTCCCATTGATGGTGGATAACGGCTACAAATACTGGATACTGATAAGCAGTATTAAACACTTGAGACATAATAGTCTCAGGTCACTTGATACCCATAGGTATCAAAACACCAGACACCTTTCGGTATCAACACTAGTAGCTGTAATTATTATCCCTTTATAGGTATGCCTATCTATCCATTACTATCTAAAATTTAGGCTCAATAAGTCTTTGGTCACTCCAAACTATCACATCCAATGCACTTAAGATCATAAAGTTTATACATAAGAAAAGATGCAAACAATATCTCTCTATATAACACATAATTAATTACACTTCAAGCATAGCTATCACTTGTTGTATAACATGTAACATTAGACATATCATTTCATACCATCATTGCTCCTAATTCCATGTCTAATATGTTCTAGTTAGGTTTAAGAGCATCTAAGTAGGTTTTGGTAGTGTTTTGAACACTTAAAATTCACTTTTGTTCCATATAAGGGGTACCTTAGTGGAGGCAATCTTTACCTCTACCAAGGGGGTGGGTTTTATACTCTTTTGGGACTCATCCCTCGACGGAGGGGAAGTTTTCCTCAGTAGAGGGGGTATATCCCTCGACTGAGGGAGTTAATTTGGCTAAAATACATAAGTGGGCTCCTCGGTGGAGGGGCAAAGTCCCTTTACCGAGGTGACTCTTGGCAGCCATTCTACTCGATTTTGTATCACCTTTTATACATATAAGATGAATTTTATGGGAAAAGTGGTCCTCTATAAAGTTGTTAATATATGTCTATAGTTTCCATAACATTAACAATCACTCAATTATGACTTCTAAATCTCAAGATATTAATAGAAAGTACAGACTGCTCTAAATGATAAGGCAACAGAGATGATTCAACTTTAAGCTAAATTTCGAGAACCTTAAGGATAGATTAAAGTTTCCATGTCTTCTAAAAAGTTGTAGATATATGTCTTAAATTTAGTTTCCAATTAGAATCACTTCATTTCAAAATCTACAGAAAGAGTTATGCTTTTTACACTAAAACTTATTCAAGTGAACCTTAAACAGATTTTTACTATGTCATCTTTGAAGACACAAATCACTCCTTTCATGCATAAATTCAACGTCTATGAATTTTAACATCAAATATAGTTCTATTACAAGCATTTATAATCCTATAATAATTTGGATGCATGCAAATGAAGTAAAAACTCTCATATCTTCAAAATTGATCCAAATTTACTCTTCTATAATTCCTCCTTCTCTTTTCCTTTGTTCTTACTATTTTCTCCAACTAAAACACATCCAATATTATATATAGATGAAGTTAAATTTTTATCTTTGTATCTTCTCTTATATCACAAAGAGAGGTAGAAAAGAATACATAAATCCCATAAGACTCACCTAGGATGCTTAACACTTCCTTTGGATTTTCCCTTAAACCTTTAACATACCTCTTAGTGTGTAGCTTG
This sequence comes from Excoecaria agallocha, assembly GCA_037975025.1. Taxonomy (NCBI): domain Eukaryota; kingdom Viridiplantae; phylum Streptophyta; class Magnoliopsida; order Malpighiales; family Euphorbiaceae; genus Excoecaria; species Excoecaria agallocha. Next base: position 14,203,936 of record CM075819.1, on the reverse strand, counting down.
AGAGAATAAAGAGGAAATAATTTCCATAGTTTAGCCAACAATAAGGCTGACCAAACCAACTAAAAAAGGCTGATTTATTATTATTTTTTTCTTGTTTCTTCTTTACCCTTCTAGAGTTGCCAAATGTCTTAATTTCATTAGCCCATTACTTGACCAAAGTAAACATGCTCTTTACTCCCTTCTCTTCTTTAAGTTCACAAATTTGGCATGAAATTTATAGTTCAAATGTCAATCAATCCCTCATTTCTTCCCTAACAATGCACATTTACCCTGAAATGACAATTTACGAGATTGCCATTCACTTTTACACTAATACTGATTACATCCCGATTACATAATTAATAATTCATTCACACTGAGACTCTTTCAACCTTTTCTTCCACTACATACTAATCCTACTAAGGTATGTTTTGGGGCCTCACAATCTCTTTTTTAACTATTGATCCATCTTGATATTCTAATTGAAAATAATGAATCTTTGGTTTTGGAATCGCAATAAATTCTTTGATTGATAGTTGTTGATTTTTCACTATCGATATTATAACAAATTTTTCATCAATCTTTTGATCGAGATTACATTGACTTCTGCATTGATCTTTCCATCAGGATTACATTAACTTCTACATCGATCTTTCAATCGGGGTCGATAGTACTATCAATAAGTGCTTTTGCCAGGTCTTGAATATTCCTAGCAATTTTCCAGAGGTACAAATCCTAGCTTATTTTCTATTTATGCTTATCAATTTTACTGCTGTTGAGAGGGGGTTTTTGGGTTGCCTTTTTGATCCTAGTGTTGGGTATATTTTGGATCATGGCTGACTGCTCTTATCGCCTTTTTTGCTTTAGGATTGTCCTTTTCAGACTTTTTCCTTTCATCTTTTCAACCCTTACTAGCTCTTCAATTATGGGAAGCAGCCACTTTTCCTTTTCTTTCGAAGGTTTCATTTTTCTGATCAGTCGTGAACTTTAGCAGCGACTTGTTTCATCTTGGTGTGAAGCGAGCTCTCCTTTTTTCATCATGATGTGAAGCGAGGGTCTTTTCCCCTCTGTGTGCTACTTCACAAAAGTGACTTAAAAGATAAAGTGAAAGAAAAGAAAAGAAAGGAAAAAAGTTATTGAATAGTCAGAAGCACTAAAAAAGTGTATTTGATCAGAAATGTACTATATCAACAAATAAAAGAAAGAAATTAAAGATTTTTAAATATTTAAAAATTATTGCAAATATAATTGATTGTTTTGCCCTTAGCGATAAATAGGTAATGATATTCTTGTTTGGGATATAATTGGCTAGCCATAGGGACACCATATACCGTGGTGCAAGTCATGGCGATTTGCTTTGTTATGGATATGATCTTTGATCTTCATAGCTTTAGTGTTTTCAGTGAAAGTGAAATGTTTTTCGAGAAATGGCCCCTTGGGGATCACTTCTCTCTCAGGGGGACCTTTGGGTCCAGTCCCAAGTATCCTTTTTGAGAATCCTAGTATATTGCACTAGGGGCGTATTGTAATGAATAAATCAGTATTGTTTAAATGAATTGAATATAAAAAGTTATAAACGAAAAATGATTCGTTTGGAAGAAAAAAAAAAGCTGGAATAAAACTGTAAGGTTCCAAAAAGTGAGATTAATAAGTAAAAGAAAAAAAAAATTATAAGAATAAAATAATAAATGAAGATTAAGTTAAGCTTTTATAAAGAAAAATGATTTAAAATGTATTTTTACAGGAAAATGATAAATTTTATTAGTTAGTATTCCATGTACCAATAATTATTTTGAAAAGTAACAAGTTTGGAAAATAATATTAATTTTCTATTTAAAGTAAAAAAAAGTGATGACAATGACATTAAGTAAAATCTTAAATTTAAGTAATGTATTTTGAAAGAAAAGTCAAATGAAAAGTAAAACGATAAAAAGGTACATAATTATTCAATTGGGAAAAAGCAAAAGATATAAGTCCTAAACAAGTACTTGAATAGGGTTAATTGTATAAAGAAAGAAATAAAGATTGGAATGCAAAGTGTCCAAAAATAGTTGTATCACTTCGCAATAAAGCTTAAAAGCCTTTAAATAGTAATGTGTTTATTAGTTTAAAGGTTAAAGTAAAATAAAAGAATAAATAGCAAGAAGTATAATTATAGCACATATTAGGTAACTGAACAATAAATCAAGGAATAAAATAATCTATAAATTTGGTACCATTGAAGACATAAGTACCAATATTACAAGAAAATTTGAAAATAGCAACTTCCGTTGCTAAATTAGCAACGGAAAAACAATTCCATTGCTATTTAGCAACGAAAAATAATTTTCGTTGCTAAAATTGGTTAAATTTTATAAATTTAGTAACAAAAAAATATTTGGTTAGCTTTCGTTGCTAAAAGTGGAGGGAATTTTTGGCGCCATTATTTAGCAACGAAATTAGCAACGGAATTAGTATTCAGTTGCTAATTAAGGCAGCAACAAATGGCGGATAAAATTTGGGACAAAAAATAGCAACGGAATGTAATTTTCGTTGCTATTTTAGCAACTGAAATAAAATTCCATTGCTATTTTAGCAACGAAAAATTATTTCGTTGCTAAATAGCAACGAAATTTTATTTCGGTTGCTAAAATAGCAATGAAAATTAAATTTCGTTGCTAAATTAGCAACGAAAATCTAATTCCGTTGCTAAATTTCACTTTCAATGAAAAATAGCAACCAAATTTATATTTGGTTGCTAAAATAACAATAGAATTTTATTTTGGTTGCTAAAATAGCAATCGAAATAAAATTCCGTTGCTAAATAGCAACCGAATTATTTTCGATTGCAAAAATAGCAACGTAATAATAATTCCATTGCTAAGTTAGGGGCATTTAAGTAATTTTCACGTTTGTTAGAACTATAAAATGGAAAAATCCTATATTTGCCTCATCTCCCCCCTCACAGACACCGCTGCCCCTCTCTCTCTCTCTAACAAAGAAATCGAAGGCAAACTCATCTCCTCCCTCACAGATAGCGTCGACTTGCTGCCACTCGCCACAGACGGGCTATTTTTCGGTACGATTCTTTCATTTTTTTTGAAGGCCTAGATTAGATTGCTCATGGGAATTTTTTGATGATAACTACGGTTTATGAGTTTTATGGCTGTTTACATTCTCGCTTGTGTCTGGGTTGTTTGTATCTTGTGTTCATGCTTACTGGCATTGGTTCTCCGTGTTCTGATTAATGCTCCATTTGCTTTTGTTCGTTTTCGGAGAATTAAATGCAGTAGCATTGACCCAAGTATCTCATGATGAAAGTTGCTCCATCTGGTTTCCTACTTTTGATTGTTCATTGACTGCTCGGCTCTTCTCAGATTGTTTAATGCACGTTACCCATTTCATTGTTTATTTTCCATTTACATCCAAATCATTATTCTTTGTAGTGTTTATCATTATCTTTTATTTAGTAAATGTCATTATTGCTATTTGGTTTTATCTGCCTATCCTGACATGTGTTTCTTACTTTTGATTGTTATAGATGAATTTTAATTTACGACTTTTTCATTGCTATTGGATTTATCAGTTTTAATGCTCCCATTATTGGGTTTTAAATTCATAATCCTCGTATAATTATAGTCTTATTATTTTATTCAATAATTTTTATCATTTTCATTTTATGATTCTCTAAACGTAAATGTTTTCCCATTTGGGTGTGCACACATTATTTTTTCATGAATTATTTCATTTGTGAATTTTAATGAAACATATTCGCTAGTGAATTTTTCTATTAAATTAAAAGCTACCAAAAACTTAAGACATATTCGCTAGTGAATTTCATTTGGGCTAGGCATTCTACTTTTTTGGTTGGTTTTATTTTGGCCTAGTTTGTTGTATTTGTTGCTTGTTTCTAATAGCTGTTGTTTTGTTGCAGATGGTTATTCCTTTGTTTTGTCCTGAAGGCTTTAGCAACTCTTTAGCTTGTTGGTTCTGTCAATGCTGCACTTTAGGCACTTTGTACTATTCTTTTTTATATATATGCTTTGGCTTATAAAAAAAATTCATATAATGCAAATCCAGTGATGAGTAACTATAATGTAAAATGGATATTGAGTGCTCTATATCGTCTTTAGTTCATCTTTTTTTTCCTATTTTTATAACTGTAGATATATAGGAGTAATAAATAATATCCAAAGTATAATTTTCTTGGAACTTATTTACACTTTATTTTGTCTTAATTCCTTTAGTATGGGTGTTGTCAGTTTTGTTGCATCTCTTACAGCCAGTTTTGTTGAGTTTCATTTGATATATTTCATCTTGCCATTAAAGCTCCAAGGCTAGTATTTTAAATTTTTTGCCCATATTTGTGAATTACTGGGAATGTTGCTTGAAGATTATGTTGCCATGAAGCATTTTGAATTGAATTTAGCCTGTTCATGTTAATCTTTGCTTAATTCTTGATCGGCTATTTTTTTATGTTTTGCCGATTTACTGTGTTTTATTTTGCCTTAAGACGTTTTCAAATCTATGAGTCTAAAGTTAACTATTAGTTTATTAGGTGAGTATAAAGGAAAATAAGATAGAAGTAGTGGCAAAAAAAAATACAAATAAGAGGCGAAGATGCTGAATTATTTGGTCAGTAGGGGCATTTAGATTTGCATCTCTGTGTTTTGGTGGTTACCACTGCTAGCTTGATTTTCTATGGATAATGCTACAAGAGTAGATAGATAATAAGTAAAATGGTGTATGTTAGATTAAGTGAAGAAAAGAGGAAAGTTAGTAATTGGAATAATATGTTGAGAAGGTAGACAAAAACAAATAGTACAGTATATCAAAAAGTATAAAATGGTAGAAGTAGTGCAATAGGATAAGGGAAGAAAACATGCACACAGTTGGTATAAAAAAAGAAGTTAATTTCTTTGCCTATTAGCTTTTAGCAACACAATATGAATAGCTTTTAGCTTGAAGATTATATTAGATACAAAATCCATATTCTCTTCAAGAATAGTTGTTACAAATCCTGAGAGATTAAGCTTATTGAAAGGTGGAGTTGTATACAGCAATGTTGTAGTGTAAGTACTCTTATAGATTTTGTCACCTATAATTGTTGGTTAAAAAAGTGTCTTTTTTGCACGTACTGCTAATATTTTGTTGTGTAACCAGTTACATATAGGCATGAACATAATTCATTAATACTTGCATATCAACCCTTATATCTGTTTTGTGACAAGTAACTAATTTTTTTTTACAGTACAGTGTCCCCTACATATCTCAAGGAAACTTTCTGCTCTGGATAGTTGGCCAGCACCTTGATAGCACATTGTAATAAGTATGTTCAAGGACACTTGAATTTCAAAATATATATAGTTAACAATATACACATACTTGTATTATACTCATTTACTTTGCCTTTTATCCTGCACTATTTTGGCCATGCTCTGTTAACAATATATATAGTTAACAATATACACACACTTGTATTATGCATATTGTTGAGGTTGCATGTTGCAAATTGACTCCTCTACAAGCAGGTTGTCTGGTTTTGGATGCTCATGAATGAAACAACTTTTAGATTTGTGTTGAACCACTTCATATTTCTCTTTACAGTATGTACACATGTAACTGTCTCTTACTCCTTCATGTTTCCCATCTTCATACATCTTATTCAAATAGTTTGAAGATTAAGTAAGAAAAGTATTATGCATTAACATCATGTAATTCAGATTAACAACATTTCTTAGCTATATTTTGTCCTTGTTAAAACCATCAATTCATTTTGTACAATAATTTTGTTGATTTACAGCAAATATGTACTTTTTTGTATAAATTATTTCCCTTTCTAACAAATAAATATATATGCTCTCCACCTACTCAAGTCCTTATTATGTTATTAATGGTTTCTATAAAAATCTGATTCAACCATTGTGAACTAACTTGTATGCCTAGTAAATTTATCCTCAATAACTGAAGTCACTTGCTTCACGAACAGTTTGTTTCTCATAGCTTCATTTAGCAATCTTTTCTTTTTATTTCTGTATACAAATGTAGCCCATGTAAACATCTATGGTTATGAGTTAAATTAGAATAACTGCGATTATATTTGATGGAGCCTTAAATTTATCTGCTACATGATTTCTTAGATTTATATTTCGAACAAAATGACTCAGAATTTCTTCGTCCTTATGTTCCTTTCTATGTTGACAGTGTAGTATCTTTGTCAAGATTTGAAAAACATTTTAGCTGCTTGAATATTTTAACATGCTTGAAAAACATTGTTTTTTTCTTCTTGTGTTTTAGTTGGCTATCATAACTTGCTAATTACTTTTGAGATGCCTATTGCTGATTCTTGAGTTATTTTTGCAAATGGCCGCAGTTGCTCACATCATTAGTGCGAAGGTGGTGATTTTGAGAGCCATTAAGTGTCATTACCTGTGATGTATTGTTTCTGAAGGCATCAATATTATCAATTTTTGACTTCTTACTCTTGTAGTTACCAGCTACCATTGTAACATATATGAAAAATCCTGGACGGATGTTTGCTGTATATGATCATTTTGTCTTGAATGTTAATGTCTTGCTCAAGCTCACATCTGAGTGTATCCTTTTCTATCCGCTGTCTAAATTTAAAATTCATAAAAAATTGAAATGTTTACATATGAGGGTAATAGATTGTTTAGACTTATTTATGTCAAATTCACTATGATTTGTTGAAGTGTCAACAATATATGTATTATTGCATAACATAATGGGTAAGGGGCGCCTAACTCAGTCATTGCTTTATGCAGTGCAATTCTGGTTTCACTTTCACAACTGGAATTTGCATCTACTGTTGTCTTTCCAATCCAGCCACATTTATAGAAAAAGAACTTCCAACATTCAGTATCACTTCTCTTAATAGGTGAGGGAATCTCATGCCATCCACAATTATGTTGAAGATTTTACTTACTGTATTGAATCATTATTAGGTTACTAAATATAGTTGCCAGTTTTTTACTTACTGTATTGCTTTTAAGGTGGAACTTTTCCTTCAATGAGGCTAACTGATTCTATTGTATATACCATACGATTCAGGTATATTATATTCTAAGCATTTTGTCAATTCTTATTTTTTTTAGAAATAGAAGGTTGATCCTTTACTTGATCTTATATGGTCTTGTGCGTTGTTTTCTCTTTTTATATTGCTCTCGCTTGACTTGCTTAGCTTTGCTGTCTATTTTTTCTTTCTCCAGCTAGCTATTTTGACAAAGGCTGATAGTTGTCTTGATTTATGATCTGTTCTTGTGCTCTTCGTGGGTTGTTGCTATTTGGGGGTTCTCTCCGCTATCAGGTTTTGGGTTGTTATTTTACTTTGATAGTTTTCAACTTTGTTTATTTTTCTAGTTTTGGTGGTGTGCTTATGATCTCGCTTTTTTGGGACTCAGCCTTTTAGTTATGTTTTCCTTGATGCAGTTACCTTGGGTATTTTGCCTTTTTTCAGGTTGTTAGATCCATTTTATTTTATTTTTGGGATCTTTTTTTTGTTGACTGTACTGTTGTTCTCTTCTCATAAATAAAATCAAAAGCATATAAAAAAACATTAAAATGAACATTATATATATGCATATGACTTTTTTTATCTTAAAAAACAGGCTCTGTGTATGCAAATCCATTATAAAATAACATAAAATACTTCTTTTGTGTCACTATTGTATCAAGGTAAATAGGCTGAAATGATTCGACCTGTGGGCTACTGGTTTCCAAAGGATAACTCGATTATCATGGTTGAGTGCCACGTACCTTGATGCAAGTTAATTTTATGTCATGATGCTTTTTTCATGGTAATTTTGAATTGTTTTTGATAAGTGTGAAATATGTATAGATTTTAATATGTTTTTAGTTAAATTATTTAGTTATTTTAGTTTTATTTAGGTTAATTTAGAGTTAATTTGTAATATTTATGATTTTTAGGTTAATTCTGTGTTTTTGTTGATTTTCAGGTTTAATTTGACATAAAAGGGCTTAAAGTGTAAAAAGGGCAAAGTTCAGGGCCAAAAGTGCAATTATGAAGAATTGATGCAAGAAAAGTTGACGTCCAATCCAGAGCCCTGAGATGTGACCACGTGAATTATTGAAGAGCTTCACACGTGGCCACGTGAAGAACAAAGCTTGAGAAGCCGTGGCCATGTGAAGTAAAATGAAGAAATAAAGTGTAAAGAAGCCATGGCCACGTGAAAGGAAAATTAAAGAAAACAAGTGGAACACGTGACCACGTGTGAGGAAGAGATAATCCACACGTGGCCACGTGTGGAAGAAGAGGAACAAGGGATGTGCCCACGTGAAGAAGAAGGCATAGTGAGGCGTGGCCACGTGATGCTATTCCCATGGTGCGAAGGATTTTATCGAACTTCCTATTCTGATCAGAATTGCTTCCTTTTTTGTTCTAAGAGTTTAAGAAGGAATCCACATCTACTCTTGCCTATAAATAGAGTCCAAAACACAGAAGAAAGGATCGAAAATCATTAATCATCATATTCAAGCTTTTTAATCAGTTTTTAGAATTAAGCTTTCTTAGTTAGTTTTTACATTCGTTGTTTTTACAGTTTTTTCCAAAGCATTGTTTTTAGTTTTTAAGAATGTCTAGTGAGTAGTTTTCTTTACTTTTGCTAAAGGATACTTGAATCCTTGACTTGTATTGACATGACTTGAGTTTGTTCTTAAATTTTAATACAAGTTGATTATTTCTTGGTTTTTAAACATAGTTTTGTCTTTTCTCAATTTTAAATTGATTATTAACTTGATCAAGAGTTGGTTAATTAATTGGTTTAAGTTGATTAATGATTTGCATGCTCTTAGGTTAATTTAGTTGGATTAATACATAGTTATAATCTGAATAAGCTATAATTGTGTGTTAATTTGAGTAAGTTAAGATTAAAAAAAGGGTAACCAAGAATAGGTGAAAGTTAATTCTCTTGAGAAAGGTTTTAATAGACATCTAGGAGACTTAATTCAGTTCTTTATGCTAAGTATTGAATTGTTCTGAATAAGAGAGTTTTAATACTTGGAATAATAATCTTGAATAAAGTTATTTGGGTTTACTAAACTGAATTTTCCATGATCACTTGTATGTTTTTGTTTAATTAAGTCATAGCAATACTTGTTAAGGTGGATAGTCCTTTAGTGAAAGTTGTTTTTATCATTGATTTTTATCTCATTCAATTTACTTGCTTTTAAATAGATTTCTTATTTACTTTAATCTTTTTAATTGTTTTAACTTAGTTTTCAAATCATCACAACTTTGGGATTTCTCTTCTCTCTTTACACACAAAATTGATTTTGAAATTGAAATAGCACACACAAGCACAAGTTTTCCTTGGGTTCGATATTTTGGATCATAATCTTATTTCCCTATATTACTAGCCGATCTAGTACACTTGCTAGACACCGGTCAGTTTTGTTCCTATATTAGGAGTAGGATCCAAATATATAATTGCATATTTGGATTTACTGAAAATCCATTATAAAATAACATAAAATACTTCTTTTGTGTCACTGTTGTATAAAGGTATATAGGCTGAAACGATTCGACTTGCAGGCTACTGGTTTCTAAAGGATAACTCGGTTATCATGGTTGAGTGCCACGTACCTTGATGCAAGTTAATTTTATGTCATGATGCTTTTTTCATGGTAATTCTGAATTGTTTTGTTCCTATGTTAGGAGTAGGATCCAAATATATAATTGCATATTTGGGTTTGCTGAAAATTGTGATTTGTTTTGTTAAGTTATAATTGCAAACATTGATAAACCTTTCCTATTTATTTAACCCATAAATCTAATTATGAAATTAACTTATTTGAATAACAGTTATGCAAACAGGAGTAATGTTGATAGATCTTAGATGTATATGCGATTAATGCTAGATGGTCTCATTAATATTGAGTTTGCCGAGGAAATTCAATCATTCATTGAATATGTAAGTTTGCAGCCTGCATATATGGATGGTTCAAAAATCAGATGTCCATGTAAAAAGTACAAACATATTTGTTTCCTCCCTACTGATGAAGTGCATCTACATTTGTTAAAAAATGGGTTTGTTCCAAATTATTTTCAATGGACAAGGCATGGGGAGCCAATAATTTGTAGCACCTCTAGGGGTAATCAAGCATCGTCAGCAGTAAATATAGATGGATTTGCAGGGGGAGCTGGTATTCGACCAAATAATGTGGATGTAAATGAAAATATTTACGCACAAATGGTTTATAATGCAGCTGGTTATTCCTTTGAAGAAAATATGTAGAATAGTGAAGAGGAACCTAACCCATATGCAAAAAGATTTGTTGACTTACTAGAGTCAGCTGATCAAGAATTACGTGTATAATTTTTAAGTGTGAGTGGTTTGATCCAACTCCTAACGTTGGAATAAAAGTACATAGCAGATATAATCTCACTAAAATTAACCAGCGGAGAAGATTTAAGCAATTTGAACCATTCGTGTTAGCAATGCAAGCGACCCAGGTGCATTATGTCCCTTATCCTAGCTTAAGAAGGGATAAGTCAGATTGGTTAGCCGTCTGCAAAGTTAAACCAAGAGGTGTTTTTGATGGATAGGCAAAGGGAGAAAGCAAGACAAAAGAAAGTGAAGCATTTCAGGAAGAAGAACTGGATGTACATGAAATAAATAAATGTTTCAAAAATGAAATTTTAAATCATCCAAATAATGAATTTGTGGAAATTTTATCTGGAGATGATGAGGAATCCATAGATGGGCAGAATTCTGAAGATGAGCTTGACTTTAATTCTGAATATTCAGAAATAGAGGATGATTTTAATGTGCAATTAAGTGATGATGGCGATTAAATTGTGTATGTTTTATTATCTCAAAACCAAAATGTGTTATTATTGCAATGATGTTGTAATGTTACATATTCTTTAATATAATTATATAATTCAATTTGAAGAAGTATATTCAATTTCTTTGAATTTCAGGTTTAAAATATGCCACCTAAAATAAGAAAGTCATTGCTACCGCCAAGATTCATACTAACATCGAATGGAGACAACAATGGACAAGTCCACCCATCTCAAGTTGTAGGGTCTGTAGGTTTAGGTGTGTCATGTCCATATCCTAACCAGTAATATGAGGCATCACCTTCACCAACAACAAACCAGCAATCACTCTCTTAATCAACCAAGTGATTCAGCATCCAATAACCCAAATATATCTGCTGACCATGTAAATGCATCTACTCCAATCCCAAACCCTGAATCTATGCCTACATAAGTACCAGGTTTCGATATTGAGGATGAAAGACTCCAGTCTGGTGCAAAAGGAGTTGATGGAAGAATTTACATTAAGATTATCAATGATATGTGAGTTTAATTATAAAAAAATTTGTATTGCAAGATTAAAACATAAACTTATACTAATAGTATGGATATCTAATTTGCATATTAATTTTTTTCATATTAACAGGTTTATTCCATCAGGTATTTGCTTAAGAAAAATCAGATCCACATTCAAAGAGAGGATAGAAATTGAGGGTTATGTTTGAAAAAATCTTTCTCTGCAGACAAAGGATTTTTATTATCAGGAGTTTGAGGTACAAAAAATAAATAACATTATCTGTTTCAAAATAATTAGCTTCATACATTAATGCCTTATCTATTGTACTATGCAATACTTATGTTATTTTTTTTCAAAAAGAATTTTTTTGGGATTCAAAATATAATGATGTCATTTATGGAGTTTGGGAAAAGCGGGCCCGCCAACGATATAAAGAATTTCTATGTAATTTACACAATGGTGGTCAACGACCTAATTTTATTTTTGAAGAAATATGGAATCGTTGGCAGTAATACTGGGCAACACCCGAAGCAATTGCCAGTTTAGATAGGAATTCTTCAAATAGGCGGGGGAGGCTCAGATGGTGAGAGTTTAGCCGTGCACACTGGAGGAACTTTGAGCCATCACAAGCATGCAGCTAAACTAGTAAGTATTTGACTTTTATGCTTACATTTTATTCTATAAATGTATAATTATTATGGACAATGATTGTGTAATTGTTTTGTTTCCATGGATGCCTTTGTTGTTGATATTAAAATTTTTGTTTCACAGGAAGTAAACCTATTAAGATTGTAGAGTTTTATTTTTCAATTCCATTTGGTTGTAATGAATCAGAATTTCCTTATTGTACAACAATTTATATTTTTATTGGGCTATAGAGTTTGGTTATCAAGCAATATTCTTGCTGCGAGAAACTTAATAACATTCATGAGCTGAAATGGTAAAAAAACCTATTGATTTACCTTCATGTGTGCTCAAATTTAGCTACACAGGATAGATGATTTTATTCAAATGAAATAAAACCTTATAAGAAAAATTCTTATATGATATTTTCCTGGTTCTTCTTTTAGTTGAAGGAGGGATGTTCTCCTTGTTGTCGTTGTCACTTAAATTCTTATATAGATTACTCTTTATTCTATTTTTTAGTTTGTAATTAATGAAATTTTTTCCACTTATTGTGGAATGAACTATGGTATTTTGATGATTCTTTCTTATTTCTTGTTATACAGGAAATAACTATGGGTAGAAAGCCTACATATCCTGAAGTTTTTATGCACACTCACATAAAAAAGCATGATGGTCAGACATTCGTTAATACCCGTTGCAGACAACTCAATGTATGTTAAATTTATACATCAATATTAATTATTTTATAAAAATATAGCTAATTAATTTTAATTATTGTAATGATATGAGCAAATACAAGAGACTCTCACAGCGGTAGAGCTCTGAAAGTGTTGATGAGAGCCATATTTTTCTTGAAGTAGTTGGTGGTAAGAATAACCGTGGGAGGATTTTTGGTTTAGATTCAATTGCAAATGCTTCACATTCAAATTTCTCTACATCATCTATAGCTGCTTGTAGTAAGTGATGCGAATCTTCTAAGAAAGTCGTTCAGCTAGAGACCGCACTCACCATGTTGATGGATACTGTAACCCAACTAAAGAATCTAGTAGAAGATTTAGAAACCAAGGGTGCTCAGCAGTCAAATCGTTCGCCTTCACCTCCACCAACTACATAGCTTAGACTTTTATTTTTACATATTTATTGATACTGATTTTATGCTGTTTTTATTATGATTTTCATGGATTTTTACTTTACAGTAATATAATATATTTTTAGGATTTTAATTTTTATGCATTACAATTTTAATATTATATTATCAATAACAATATTTTCTTTTTAACTTCATAATGAATTTGAATTATATTTATTTATAAATAAATAAATTGATTTAACTAAAATATTATGCAAAGCTAACAAAACTAGCATAAATTTACAATTTATAATGTTATAAATAGCAACCAAAGAGAAATTTCGTTGCTAATAGCAACAGAATTATAATTTCGTTGCTAAATTTAGCAATCGAATTAATATTCTGTTGGTAAATATAGCAACGGAATATGAATTCGGTTGGTAATATTGACCAATTAATCAAAATGTACATTGGTTAGATATAGCAACGAAATTTAGATTCCGTTGCTAATAAAAATTAGCAACCAAAAATAGCAACGGAATTTGGTTTGTATTTTTAACAACCGAATATATTTTTGTTGCTAAATTAGCAACCGAACACATTTCCGTGCTAAATTACCAACGAAAAAAAATTTTGGTTGCTAAAAATACCAACTGCCAAAATTGCAACCGAATTTTCCATTGCTAATTTTGATTACCAACGGAAATGCATCAAATTCGGTTGCTTATTTTCGTTGCTATTTTCAAATTTTCTTGTAGTGCAATATACACTGTTAAATGAAATGATAATTATATCACTGTGACTAAAAAGATAAGACGAAAGTTAAGTAAAAGTAAAAGCTATAGTAAAGAAAAAATGTAAAGGTAAAAGTAAATCTAAGATCGATTCTTCTAAGAAGGTAGTGTACAGTAACGTTGAAAGATTGAAAATCAAAGACCAACCATTACTAAAATATGAGTTAATAATGAAACTAATGTTGATGGAAGTAAAAGGAAATGTTTAAGGAAATAAGAATAAAAGCAGTATAATCTATATAATTATGCTTTATTTGGGAAATTCTAGGATTAGTAGTCATTGCTGAGCATATCTAGTGCTCAGCACGTAGTGTTTACTGCATGCAGATTATGAAGTATTATGTGAGCATATTACTCAGTGGAGCAAGATTGGTAAAGAAGAGATAGTACTAAATTGTATCGTATTATGGCATGTATATACTTGGACAATTAAGGTACAAGATTTAACTGTATTTTGATTTCTGTTATTATGATTATTGTTGGGTGAGTGTTCAATGAATATGATTGTATGAATGTTATTAGTATATGATTAATTATTTAAGATGTTTTCGAGAAAAAAAATTTACCGTTTTTGGCTAAGTTTCGCATAAAAAAAGAATTGTTCCGTGAAGGGTGTGACAGATGCACAGTGCATGACACTTCCAATAATTACAAGAAATTATTATGGAAGGATATCTGTCACACCCTTCTATGAACAGTCTTTTCCGATGTTGACTTAACCGTAACAGTGAAATTTTTTTTTTATTTTTGCTTTTTTTTTTATGCTTAACTTATTAATCACAACCTAATACTGAATCCAATTTCATACCATTATTATTTTTACGAAATTCCGGCAGCATAACGGCTAGTACTTTCTAGCCTCCTGAAAAATCCAAACAAGTACAGCCTCTCAGAGGCAATACAATTCATATAAACAATAATCATATAACAATAGAACAATCCATTCAATCCATACTCATCATTTACAATTCACATCTGACAATTCTCATATGAACAGTCTTTAACATATTAAACACTTATCTCAAATACATATCATTTCTATACTATCACTAACTAAGTATATACATGCCACACTTACAACAACAAAGATACAATAACTTCATCTTCTTGCTCTGATTCTTCGTGTAATAAGCTTCACTGTACTAAGCTCCCAGAACACCTTGTAACCTGCACGCAGTAAACACTACGTGCTGAGCACTAGATATGCTCAGTGGTGACTATAAATCCAATAATTTCCCAAATAAGCATAGTTTCGTCATTTAAGACAATACTTTTTTTATTTCATTTAACTTGACTTAACATTAGTTCTTTAAATTCATTAACTTGATATTATCATTTATTTATACAATTTTCTTTACTTTAACTCTAACTTTAACTTTAATTCTTATGATTCTTACCTGGCTTAACTTGTACTTTTACAGTTTCTTAATTACTTTAGCTTTTTCTCTTACTGTTTCTCCTTACTTTAACGTTTACTTTTACGGTATCTTTTTTTTTTTTTGCTTTACTTTTACTTTCACGTTGATTTCATTGTCTTTTCATTTAACAAGTTATATTGGTACTAATGTCTTTACTTATGGATCTTATTTCATTCTTTTTACATTAATCATATTCAACTACTTTTAAAATGTATATTTTATATATAAATCTTCATATTATTCTTTTTACACTTACTCATGTTCAACATACTTGTAACCTATTCATTTTACCTTGTTTTGACCTTTTAGCGTAAAATTACGCTTTTTGTCCTTTTGTCTAAAAAGGTCATTTTCAGAATCTTTAAGTTACTAAATTACTATTTTACTCTTGTTATACGTTTCCTTATTCAAATTGCTCTTTTTATCTTAATTTTGGTAAAATTACAATTTTACCCCTAAACTTCTAATTCTTTTCTCTTAGGTCCTGTTTCACATTAATCTTGACTTATAACTTCCTATTCATTCTTTTAACTTTGTTTTCATGTAAAGATGCATATTAAATCACTTTCTTTATAATTATGCAATTAATGATCATTTATGGTTTAATTCTTATAAAACATTTTCTTTTTCTTTTAAAACAGTTCTTTCCTTTTAAAAGAAGTCTTTTGCGTTTATGACTTTTCATATTCCTTTCATTTAAACAATATTGATTTGTTCATTTCCAGTACGCCCCCAGTACAGTACAGACCCAGCAGAAAACCTTTAGACCGGATATGCGGGACGTGGACCCCACAGGGCCACAATAAAATGAGAAATAACCTCTAAAAGTCATCTCTCACAACATATGAACATATGACAGTACGTATGATATATATATACTATGGAGATCAACGATCCGTCCATAGTAAAGCAAGTCGCCATGACTTGCACCGCGGTACAGTAATCCCTATGGCTAGCCAATTATATCCTGAACTAAGTTTTCCTGCCAGACATTTGCTAAGGGCATAAAACATTACATTAAGCTGTTAAACGTTTTCTTTTTACACTTTTAATTTCTGTACAACATCATTTAAATTCTTTTAAAGTAATGTGTGCACTTTTGCGACATATTACAAACATTCACATCTTTTTAGTACTTTTTAACCTTTCAGAACGTTTTATTTTCTTTCTTATAAATTCTTACATTTTTGGGTCAATTATACTCTTTTCAGTGCTTTTGATCACTTAAAGATTTTCTCTTTTATTGCTTCACTTCCTTTTCATATTATGCTTTTTAAGTCACTTTTTAGCCCTTTTATACACTTATGAATTATAAACATTTATAATTCACATTTCTTTCATTCTTTTTATGTAATTGCATTTATTTTACTTTTATCCGAAATCTGGGTCATTCGGATACGCCATTAATACTGATCCATTTTTCACTAATCTAGTCTTTTAATACTTTTATATTGACTAATTTATTTTGATAAATTAGTCGCATTAGTACTTTAACTTTTCAATCTTTTCATACGTTTTATAAATTATAGCATTACAGTGCAGAATTTCTTATTGTGTTGACTATTGTAACTTATTTGCAATAATTCAGTAATTAACCTTTTTATGACTAATTTATGTGATAAATTAGTCAAACCTTTAATTTATAACTTTTTAACTTTTATTTGGAATTTGTAATATTTATACGGGTTGTGAATTATTTAGTAATAATTCACTCATTTATTTGAATTTAAGAACATTTTAGTAACATTTTATCATTACATGTACTATACTTTTTACTTTCTTAGTTCATCATTTAACCTGTCATCTTCCTTCATTTTATTGTAAGGAACATAAATTAATTTATCTTACTCTACTATTTTGGGCTTATTTATTGAATTATTTGTCAATAATTCAATAATTATTTCAGAATTAATCTCATGAATTTAACATATTATTTATTTTACTTTTATTAACCTTTTTCACTTATTACATTAATTAATTATATTAATTAATCATGTATGTCTTATGAATTAATTAACAATAATTCATTATTTTCTTATAACATACATTCCAATTTTGGACTTATAACTCTCCAATAAATTTCCATATTTTATACTTATTATCAATTTAAGGCATAATTAATAAAATTCCTTAATTTTATTAATTATTAACATACAATACATATTTCACAATTTAAGGCATAATTAATAAAATTCCTTAATTTTATTAATTATTAACATACAATATATATTTCACAAATATTCAAATAATACCAATAATTTTCTTAACTTAGATTACATGTCAAATTTAAGCTTAATTAACATATAATTAAACAATCACACATTAACTCAAATAATTCATATTAAATTCAATATTTTTCTCTAATTACAATTAAAGACAAAATTCAGTAAGATTAAGGGAAATTGAAGGATTTTATAGTCACATACCCGTCGGTGTCGAAAATTCCATTTTTCTGGTCACCGGAGTCTCGCCGGAGCCTCGCCGGCGCGTGGCCGGAGCTCCGTCGAAGAAGCACCGAGGCCGTCAACTGGTAGATCACGCTACCGATGACTTCCTGGCGTCGTTCACGTGCCCCAAAACGGCCACCATTCACCGGGATCGGAGTTTAAAACTCCCGCCGTCACCCTCCCCGATCTCCCCGCTGTCGGCGAGTGAGGAGGAGAGGCAGCAACGGGAGGAGTCGCCTCCACCTTACGGAGTCTTCGGTGCTGATCGTGACTCCAAAAACCGTCACCGATCACCGGAGCAAGGAGAGGAAGGCGCTGCCAAGGAAAAGAAGAAGAAAAGAGAGAGAGAAGGAGGTGATCGGCGCTGCCGTTGGTGGGTCGAGGACGCCGGCGCACGGAGACAAAGCCGCACGGTGGACGCCGGCCTGCCGATGATGGCTCCGGTGGTTGGCTTCACCGGTCTTCCTCCCCAGCTACGCCCTTCCCCGATTCTTCCTCTCTCCATTCTTTCATTTTCTTTCTTCTTTTTTTTTTTTTTTCTTTCTTTCCCTTATTACCCTTTTGCCCCAAATCCTATATATATATATATAAGGCCCAAGCCAATTCTCACTCTTCTAGACATCAAATCACTTCAAAAATTATGCCACTAGTGTTATTTCCTCAAAAATAGCTTGTACATAAATTTTCGGCTCAATCAGAGTCTGTTACCAGTCCGATTCAAAAACTGTCAAAATCACCGAAACACTTATTTATTTTTACCAACATATTCTTCATGAAATTTCATGAATAACTGTAAAATTTAACAATTTTTGAAGTCCATTTACTATTTTTAAAATAAGGTCAAAGTTCGGTCAAACCAAAACCGACCCGATACCTTTTTCGTATTTTTAACTTTTCGAGGCCCAAATGACCTCAATTTCACTTCAAATTTCAACCCCGAGGTCACCGTGACCAATACTTTCCAATGGTCAAATAAAATATTTTCGGATTTCGGGTGTCCTTTCGGGCCCGGAAAACCCTATTCACTGTCGGAAAGTACTATTCACGGCTAACCCGGTGTTGAGGCCATTACAATTCTCCCCTACTAATAGAAATTTCGTCCTCGAAATTTACTTACATTTAAAAGTAGAGGATACTAAACAGTGATCTTATCATTTCTTTCACATTTAATGATTCCAAAACATTTTTGTCATTGGAATCCGTTTACCTTTAAGCTGACTAATTCTCAATATCAATAATTTTTATCAGTATCTCTTTTCCTTGGTCACAACATCCTGGTGCCAAGTCCTTTCATATCTTGAATCAAATCAAGATTTGCTGACTTCTTTACATTTCCATTTAATCCACTATAAAGGATTCAAAATTTCTTTCTGACAATGCCTTAGCAAGAGTCAGATTCTATTATAAACACATTCTCTTTACAGTCATTATCACAATCCGATACATTTTACCATATCTGATCTTTCAAACTCTGAGTTATTCACTCGGACTAATCATTAGCCCAAGGGTGAATTACTATACCAGTATTGAGATTATTGCCAATCTCTCACTTTACATCTTTTCTCTTTAACATTCAAACAGTCCAATAGCAGATCCTCTAATCACATTGTACCATTTCCAAATATCCTTACCGATCTTTCATGCATTAACACATTCAAACCATTGCTTATCTCATCTGTCACATTGCACTTTCAATCTGATTGTCAGAACTAAACTTTTAACCCTGGTTCATCTGGTGTCTTTCAGAATACAAAGCATTACTATCTCGGTAGGTTTCAGTCACTTCACTAACTTTTCTTTCATATCCAGATAAATTTTAAGAATTCCACTTTTAACCAGATATCACATTCATTAGACTGAACAGATAATCACTTTTCTTTTAATTTCCACAGAACAATTTCAAACATTGACCATATTATTTTGATTATCTCAGTACATATCAGAGGGTTATTACATAAATCCTCTAACATTAATCTAAGAAAAAGTGGAAAACCTTTTTCTATCTTTTCACAAAGGCGAGCCATACATTGACCACTCTGTGCATCACGACCAATAACCCATAATGGCCGCATCAAATGCAGAAAACAATCTTAAATACACTATTTCTCATCTCATTCTTAGGTCGTCCCTATGCTCATCATATCCCCTGTCAGTTTTTCCTATCAAGTGGGGCCTAAACATATGATATAATGCAATTCAGATGCTATCAGACAATGTGAAATGCTATGCAATGAATGTATGATTTCATGTATGCAAACGGAATACTGTCACGTATTCCCATATAATGCAAACATCAGAACCCATCCCAGTACTATGAAATGTACAATCAAATCCCCACATCTGTAAAGAAATCACTGACAGGTATATATAGAACATCTTAGACAACCTTGACTTATATCATCTTGCTCATTAACATCCTTATATTATAACAATCCAATTAACATATCTCTGTATCTGGGACATTTTATCAAATCTCAATATACAATTCCATGTTAACTTCTGACACATTCTTTACTTTGTCTTTCCTTGGACTATTTCTCATCCACATAGATGCTTAGATACTCACATATAAACACAGTTTCAATTAACATTCCATTTCCCTGCTTTGATCTCCAAAAGATGTCAAGCAGCAATTCTTTCATTCTCTTATTACCATCTTTACTTGTGCAGAATCAATCCCTTCACACTTGACAATCTCAGTCAAATGTCAACTTTTCACTTTTAAACCTATAAGGGAGCAAGTACACTTCAAACTCATTGACACTTATCCACTTATAATTGGCATGTATATATAGACAAACCTATCACTTCACCTTATCCCACTCCGATCTTAGAACCGCTTAAACCATTGCTCTGATACCACAAAATGTCACACCCTTCTATGAACAGTCTTTTCCGATGTTGACTTAACCGTAACAGTGAAAATTTTTTTTTTATTTTTGCTTTTTTTTTATGCTTAACTTATTAATCACAACCTAATACTGAATCCAATTTCATACCATTATTATTTTTACGAAAGTCCGGCAGTATAACGGCTAGTACTTTCTAGCCTCCTGAAAAATCCAAACAAGTACAGCCTCTCAGAGGAAATACAATTCATATAAATAATAATCATATAACAATAGAACAATCCATTCAATCTATACTCATCATTTACAATTCACATCTGACAATTCTCATATGAACAGTCTTTAACATATTAAACACTTATCTCAAATACATATCATTTCTATACTATCACTAACTAAGTATATACATGCCACACTTACAACAACAAAGATACAATAACTTCATCTTCTTGCTCTGATTCTTCGTGTAATAAGCTTCACTGTACTAAGCTCCCAGAACACCTTGTAACCTGCACGCAGTAAACACTACGTGCTGAGCACTAGATATGCTCAGTGGTGACTATAAATCCAATAATTTCCCAAATAAGCATAGTTTCGTCATTTAAGACAATACTTTTCTTATTTCATTTAACTTGACTTAACATTAGTTCTTTAAATTCATTAACTTGATATTATCATTTATTTATACAATTTTCTTTACTTTAACTCTAACTTTAACTTTAATTCTTATGATTCTTACCTGGCTTAACTTGTACTTTTACAGTTTCTTAATTACTTTAGCTTTTTCTCTTACTGTTTCTCCTTACTTTAACGTTTACTTTTACGGTATCTTTTTTTTTTTTTGCTTTACTTTTACTTTCACGTTGATTTCATTGTCTTTTCATTTAACAAGTTATATTGGTACTAATGTCTTTACTTATGGATCTTATTTCATTCTTTTTACATTAATCATATTCAACTACTTTTAAAATGTATATTTTATATATAAATCTTCATATTATTCTTTTTACACTTACTCATGTTCAACATACTTGTAACCTATTCATTTTACCTTGTTTTGACCTTTTAGCGTAAAATTACGCTTTTGGTCCTTTTGTCTAAAAAGGTCATTTTCAGAATCTTTAAGTTACTAAATTACTATTTTACTCTTGTTATATGTTTCCTTATTCAAATTGCTCTTTTTATCTTAATTTTGGTAAAATTACAATTTTACCCCTAAACTTCTAATTCTTTTCTCTTAGGTCCTGTTTCACATTAATCTTGACTTATAACTTCCTATTCATTCTTTTAACTTTGTTTTCATGTAAAGATGCATATTAAATCACTTTCTTTATAATTATGCAATTAATGATCATTTATGGTTTAATTCTTATAAAACATTTTCTTTTTCTTTTAAAACAGTTCTTTCCTTTTAAAAGAAGTCTTTTGCGTTTATGACTTTTCATATTCCTTTCATTTAAACAATATTGATTTGTTCATTTCCAGTACGCCCCCAGTACAGTACAGACCCAGCAGAAAACCTTTAGACCGGATATGCGGGACGTGGACCCCACAGGGCCACAATAAAATGAGAAATAACCTCTAAAAGTCATCTCTCACAACATATGAACATATGACAGTACGTATGATATATATATACTATGGAGATCAATGATCCGTCCATAGTAAAGCAAGTCGCCATGACTTGCACCGCGGTACAGTAATCCCTATGGCTAGCCAATTATATCCTGAACTAAGTTTTCCTGCTAGACATTTGCTAAGGGCATAAAACATTACATTAAGCTGTTAAACGTTTTCTTTTTACACTTTTAATTTCTGTACAACATCATTTAAATTCTTTTAAAGTAATGTGTGCACTTTTGTGACATATTACAAACATTCACATCTTTTTAGTACTTTTTAACCTTTCAGAACGTTTTATTTTCTTTCTTATAAATTCTTACATTTTTAGGTCAATTATACTCTTTTCAGTGCTTTTGATCACTTAAAGATTTTCTCTTTTATTGCTTCACTTCCTTTTCATATTATGCTTTTTAAGTCACTTTTTAGCCCTTTTATACACTTATGAATTATAAACATTTATAATTCACATTTCTTTCATTCTTTTTATGTAATTGCATTTATTTTACTTTTATCCGAAATCTGGGTCATTCGGATACGCCATTAATACTGATCCATTTTTCACTAATCTAGTCTTTTAATACTTTTATATTGACTAATTTATTTTGATAAATTAGTCGCATTAGTACTTTAACTTTTCAATCTTTTCATACGTTTTATAAATTATAGCATTACAGTGCAGAATTTCTTATTGTGTTGACTATTGTAACTTATTTGCAATAATTCAATAATTAACCTTTTTATGACTAATTTATGTGATAAATTAGTCAAACCTTTAATTTATAACTTTTTAACTTTTATTCGGAATTTGTAATATTTATACGGGTTGTGAATTATTTAGTAATAATTCACTCATTTATTTGAATTTAAGAACATTTTAGTAACATTTTATCATTACATGTACTATACTTTTTATTTTCTTAGTTCATCATTTGACCTGTCATCTTCCTTCATTTTATTGTAAGGAACATAAATTAATTTATCTTACTCTACTATTTTGGGCTTATTTATTGAATTATTTGTCAATAATTCAATAATTATTTCAGAATTAATCTCATGAATTTAACATATTATTTATTTTACTTTTATTAACCTTTTTCACTTATTACATTAATTAATTATATTAATTAATCATGTATGTCTTATGAATTAATTAACAATAATTCATTATTTTCTTATAACATACATTCCAATTTTGGACTTATAACTCTCCAATAAATTTCCATATTTTATACTTATTATCAATTTAAGGCATAATTAATAAAATTCCTTAATTTTATTAATTATTAACATACAATACATATTTCACAATTTAAGGCATAATTAATAAAATTCCTTAATTTTATTAATTATTAACATACAATACATATTTCACAAATATTCAAATAATACCAATAATTTTCTTAACTTAGATTACATGTCAAATTTAAGCTTAATTAACATATAATTAAACAATCACACATTAACTCAAATAATTCATATTAAATTCAATATTTTTCTCTAATTACAATTAAAGACAAAATTCAGTAAGATTAAGGGAAATTGAAGGATTTTATAGTCACATACCCGTCGGTGTCGAAAATTCCATTTTTCTGGTCACCGGAGTCTCGCCGGAGCCTCGCCGGCGCGTGGCCGGAGCTCCGCCGAAGAAGCACCGAGGCCGTCAACTGGTAGATCACGCTACCGATGACTTCCTGGCGTCGTTCACGTGCCCCAAAACGGCCACCGTTCACCGGGATCGGAGTTTAAAACTCCCGCCGTCACCCTCCCCGATCTCCCCGCTGCCGGCGAGTGAGGAGGAGAGGCAGCAACGGGAGGAGTCGCCTCCACCTTACGGAGTCTTCGGTGCTGATCGTGACTCCAAAAACCGTCACCGATCACCGGAGCAAGGAGAGGAAGGCGCTGCCAAGGAAAAGAAGAAGAAAAGAGAGAGAGAAGGAGGTGATCGGCGCTGCCGTTGGTGGGTCGAGGACGCCGGCGCACGGAGACGAAGCCGCACGGTGGACGCCGGCCTGCCGATGATGGCTTCGGTGGTTGGCTTCACCGGTCTTCCTCCCCAGCTACGCCCTTCCCCGATTCTTCCTCTCTCCATTCTTTCATTTTCTTTCTTTTTTTTTTTTTTTCTTTCTTTCCCTTATTACCCTTTTGCCCCAAATCCTATATATATATATATAAGGCCCAAGCCAATTCTCACTCTTCTAGACATCAAATCACTTCAAAAATTATGCCACTAGTGTTATTTCCTCAAAAATAGCTTGTACATAAATTTTCGGCTCAATCAGAGTCTGTTACCGGTCCGATTCAAAAACTGTCAAAATCACCGAAACACTTATTTATTTTTACCAACATATTCTTCATGAAATTTCATGAATAACTGTAAAATTTAACAATTTTTGAAGTCCATTTACTATTTTTAAAATAAGGTCAAAGTTCGGTCAAACCAAAACCGACCCGATACCTTTTTCGTATTTTTAACTTTTCGAGGCCCAAATGACCTCAATTTCACTTCAAATTTCAACCCCGAGGTCACCGTGACCAATACTTTCCAATGGTTAAATAAAATATTTTCGGATTTCGGGTGTCCTTTCGGGCCCGGAAAACCCTATTCACTGTCGGAAAGTACTATTCACGGCTAACCCGGTGTTGAGGCCATTACAATATCCAACCATTATAGATCATAGAAATAAAAGTTCAATTAATTTGGGAGCCGCTGATGATTTTAAAGTTGTGGCTTTGAACAATGACTATCTGTCACCTAATGATGATGTTGAGGTTGAAACTGTAGATCTATGGGTGGAGAAATTGATGACTCTAAATTTGGTGAAGGCAATGAGTATGATCATATGCAATATTTTAGCCCATTAGCATTGACTTGT